>JAMKCH010014977.1:0-26831 GCA_023653785.1 Ophioderma brevispina | reverse complement strand
TCATAAACCAACAGGAAAGTGATCAGGATCAAGAAATTACCTTTAACAAAGGTTACTTGGTTGTGTGCTTCCCTCAGAAATTGACACAAAGTTGCCATAAAGTCAAAAGGTAAACAAATTTTGTTCCCGGATAGGCTTTCATTATATCTTTTTGAAAGTTCCTATTATTACTACAACTCCATTTTCTGTTAGGCATATCTAGTAGGGACCTTGGCTCTTAAATCAGTGGGTAAAAACCATTATGCCCCATTTCCTTTCCCAAACCAATGTTCTCTTTTGGTCAGTCAAGTCAGGTAAGCGGACAGCACAAACTTTTTGGGGCCTCTAGTCCACAGACCCCAGCATCATCTAGATTAAGATTGATGACACAATCTCCAGGGTTTTTAATTTTGTCCATTTCTATGAATTTGACGTTGGAGTTTGCAAATGATCAAAGCATTCTCGGACAAACAGTACCGGACGTGTGTAAAAACAATGCCAAGAATGTTAAGGGTCAAAGGGCAAAAGCGTATGTGGGGACATGCCACATTAGAATGGGGTGGAAGTTCAGGTCAGGGTCAGGGCACTTTTTCCATGTGGCAAGCTTTTTTAAAAGTCCTGACGGGTTTCTTTTCAATTCAAGCATAATTTCATAAAGATAACAGCTGGTTTTAAAAGGTTGATCAAGTTACTAGTCTCAAAGTTTATGTGTACACAAGTGTGGGGAGGCTGATACAGCGATATTATTGTTTGTACAATTTCTGGACATTTATCGGGAATGCATATTTTGTGTTGTTTGCATTTTTGCAGTGTGGATTACAATCGAAACATTTTGCAAGGACCCTCAGGAGATAGATTCTACTTTTTACGGAAATCAAACATGTTCAGGTATGAATTCATACCCAAATTAATGAATATATAGCAAATTGCACTGACATCTGTATGTTGAGCAATGAAAATTGTTCAAAATTCAAAAGGCCTGTGAAAATCCATTACTGCAGTGAGGGTGGAAAAAACAGTTTACAACACTGCAAAGTATTTAAAATATTAAAAATTGTTAGCACAATTGACTGTGAAAAATATGATCCAGAATGTATTGATTAAACCAACAGATAGCATTCAAACTCATTTAACTTGCAACTATTGGTACTTCTTAGGACCATTGCCATAGAACTTAAGAAAATAGTGCAAAAACTATGGCTAATCACGAAACATAAGGTTACAAACTGGTTACATTTTGATGTGATATTTGTACATGTGAGAATGCTAATTGTGGATAAACCCAACACATAAGCAAGTTTCTAACCACAAACTAAGCTGTCATCTGGAAAAGATATGGGGTTGTTCACAGTTGAGCTGTAAAGGGCATACTAACAACGCCAGATATGAGAGTTTGCCAGCGCAATAAAGAAAAAAATAACCCTTACTTTTCCCAGGATTAGTGTTAGCTTGTATGATTTTAGTTTACCAATAAGACACACGTTAGCAAAAATAGAAAATGGCACAGTGATTACGATGTGACTGGAATAAGCTTTACTATAAACAGCCACAGGTGATTTGAAGCACGGTATGGATCAATAAACCAAAGGCACATTTCAAAAACATTGTAATAATAATAATTAGAGTACATGGCACCTTAAAATAGACTTTTAAAATGCAAAAATTTCAATTTTCCCACACTGCGTAAATGAATTATCATAAAAACATGGTTCAAACAGAAGACAGAAACATATTCACTTGTTGTAGATTTAGGTTTTGAAATAAGGGGTTAGTGTATACAGAAAGACCAAAGTGTTACATGAAAAGGTTGAAACTATGATCACCACATATAGAATATTTCCTCATGAAGATTTTTTTAATTATGTTTTTACTTTTTTTTAAATCATGGTATTTTCAAAGCTTAAGAAATACTAATGGGTTGGCGATCATGGGTGTTGGCCCATAAAAGCAAAAACTAGAATATTTTAGCAAATACTGTTTGTCATTTTGTCATATGTTGCTGCAGATCTGCTTAGACCCTAATTATTTGAAACAACCCATACACAGCACCCAACTGTTAACTACTACTTAAGCCGCAACACTTGATTTTGTCATCTAATGCTCTATACCACTAATCCCCTGAGCTAGTAGAAACAATTGAGGTTACCTCTTTCAATGATGGGTTTAATCTGGCCCTGGAAAAGCAGTTACAGATTACCCGATGGCTTATTCCAAAAAGCAGCTTGATGAACACAGTTAGCCATCGAATAAAGCAGGTAACAGCTTAACAGATGGCTTATTCAAAAGCAGCTGATGAACACAGCTAGCCCATCGAAACAGCAAAAACAAAAAAACAAGTTTAGGATAACAAGAAAATTGACTTTGAAAATCATTGAAAGTAGTTTTCTAATGTGTACTTGTTACCAAAACATAGAAACAAAATGAATGTTTAGGCTCAAATATGAAATACATACACTACCTAATCCTTATACTGCTATTTGAATATTTCTGATTTAGATATTTGAAGAATTGTTTAATCACACTTCAATGGGGAGGCTTTCAAATCCAACCGCCAGTTGATTGGCAGATGTTTACAAGTTTAGGCATTTAGAAACCAGTTGGAACTAGAAGAAAGGGCTTGCATGCAACTTGGGATACAATGAGGATTGGGTGAAGCGTCTCCAAAGTGTTGTTTCGTAAAACCAATACTCATTAAATTGGGGGTTTGTACATGGCTCCAGGCCAGAGTTGTAAAAAAAGAGAAAAGAAAAGTTTTTTTTTTTTAACATTTCTATTATTATTCAAAAGTTAACGTTAGTAATAACATATTTACAAAACAGCAAATTTAGAATATATGAATTGAAAAAGACAAGTTCATTTTAGGACCATTTCAGCTGGGAAATTCACTGTTTTAAACAGTAGCATGTTGCAGTATTTCATTCTGTTACTAAAATATAAAGTATAGCAGTGAGTTGATGTAGTTGGTCTGAAATCATTACACACCACAAACACCTAACCATCAATCATATCAACTCATTAGACATAATAATAATAGCAATAATAATTATAATAATTGGGACTGCTTACACCAGTGTGAGCAAAATATCAATTACATATTGTACAATGTTGCACAATAAAAACATATGGTACTTCTCAAAACATTTTGGCTCAAATTACCAGTACATAATTCAAAAACAGTACATAGTAGATATTCTGATATCATGCTACATCATATATTCATGACTGCGTGAGGCTTTGCAATGCATTTCACATCAGTAAGACCATCCTTGCACTATTCTACTTAAGTGAGATGCTACAGTTCAGCAGTATCTATAGCAAATTGCCACATTCTGTCAAGTGTAAGCAAGTGCTGTAATGGCTGCAGGGCACCTTTGAAGGGTTACTTCCAGGGGCGGATTTATGGGTGTACCCAGCACACGCCCCCTAGTTTTTGCAGAGCACAGGGCGCCTTGTGTTGCAGAGGTTGCTGGGCACCCTGTAGGTCTAGCAAAAAGATGTTTCGTGAATGCCGCCGTAGCACTAAACAGTATGTTGCCTGTATATGTTACTTTGTTGTGTTGTTCGGTGCTTGAAAAAAAAAGTCTAACCCCCTTCAGAATTTTGAACCGACTGGGAAAAAACTTGGGTCTACCCAGAGAGCCGGAAAATTTTAAAAATTGTGTCGACTTTTAATGAGGTATAGTCCAAAAAAGTGGATGTTACTCAAAACTGTTAGTTAATCCAGATGAGACTCCCTATAGGATAAGATTTAGAAGCATTCCCAAATATTACTTTTCTCTGCATCAGAACTATGCCTGCTTTCCGACCAGACAGAACCGTGACAATGTACAAGGGAAATTAAATTTTAGCTACTTAGTTCTCCATATAGACAAGGATGTATATTTATTAATCTTTCCTTGGCAAAGGCCAGCACATGTTAGTGTTGAAAAAAAATGTGCGCTTAGCCGGATTCGACCCGGCGACCTTCGTATTACTAGCACAATGCTCTTGCCAACTGAGCTATCAAGCCAGGGTTGGTAGAGGAGCGATAGATATCTATCGCTCCACAAGTCAGTGACGTCAACATGGGTACGCAGGTATTTCTCGCACGCATCAAAGTGTAAGCTTTAAACTTGTATGTGTGTGTACACCAGTGTTTTCAATCAACGTTCACAACATGATGCTGTAGCCACAGAATATTGCACTGATGTCACTGACTCGAGGAAGATAAATATACAATAGCTTATTGAAGGAAACATCCAAAAACGCAAGTAATTGCATAAGGAATCAAACTGGCCAACCAGCAGTGAGCTACTCTTTCACAAAACAACCAAATACAAGAACTTTCTTGAGTGTAGGGTATTCTGCATGTTCATTTTCACAATGAACATACAATACACAAAGGGTTAATGGAAACTGTTTAATAAACAGTTTTGCCAATTTGAGATGTGGTATAGCAACATCAGCCAAGAAAACTGGGGTGAAAAACACAAAGCAATGAATCTTTTTTTCTTGCTTGACATTCTGGAAAAGAAATATCAGATTTCAAAATCTGACATTTCAAGCTAGACATTGCAATGGTTAAGCTAATGCAAGTTTATTCTTTTCTGAAATAAAACAGCACAAGTCTTTAGCCTAGCTGATGTCAATCACCTTACAATGCCTCACACAAACAGGCTCACAAAAGTATACTCCTGAACTCAATATACACATTATTTGCATTTAAATTTGGTTTTAACATCATCTGCAATATTACAATTATTAGTAGTACAGTACAACAAACTGGAAGCATTAACATATATATAGTACAATTATCAAAAAAATTCCATAGCTATATACAATATATTTTCATTCATTTGTGAGTCAAAATTGAAGAATTCAGTGACTGGATTTTGAAGGTCTGAATGTAATGTTTAAAACAAGTACAAAACATGTATCTTATAGATTGATTGGAATAAAAGAAGATGGAATGCAAGACCGTAAAAAAGAAATACTATAAAATATCATACCATATTTCTCATATTCATCAAGGATATATCACACATAAACACAATTTGATTATGATGGCAGTTTTATTGCCTAAAAACAAAAAACAAAACATAAATTGAAAAATTCTCACCTTTTATAAAGTCAATTCTAAACATTGACAAGTAGTAAAATACAGTATCTTCTTTTTACAGAAAAATTATCTTCAAGATCCAGTCTTTAATTCATAATATTTGTCCTGCCTGGCATCTATAAAACTGTATAATATTCTCACAGCACTCAATTTAAAATATGCTACATATTTTAGAAGTCATCTGCTACTTGTCATCATGGACCACAATTACAGAATTAACACCACAGATTTCATATATCAGGAAAAGATTATTACGGTATTCCACTGCCCTCCATGAGTACAATTATGATATAGCTTATGACTTCAAAAATGCTTTTGTTGTTATCACAATTTCTCACACAGTTTTGGGGCTATACAATGACTTATGCATGCATGAACATGTAGGAGTTCCATCTAATGGGTTTAGGAGAACTGTTGCTAAGAATCAACATGCTCAAATAGCACAATCATGCCTAGTGCTCCTGTACCAAAGTTTACAGACAACATCTGTAGCCGGCAGGATATTCCTGTGTACAAAGATACCACATTATCACAGCAGAGTATACTACTTATCAAAGCAAGATTTAGACATAAATTGCACATACAAAATGTACATTTTATTCTCCAGCACAAACACGTTCATACCACACACACACACACACATGTACAACAAAAAAAATTGTAATTTCTAATTTTAACGTTTTTTTTTGTCTGCCATCTCAGGTATTTATGCCATTGTGGGGTTCAGAGTCAAAGAGGCACACAGCCATCTAGGTGTGCATTTATTCCCACAGCCATTTTGGGCTGCTCTTTTTTTTTATGACATCGCTTCCGTCGCTGATTGGGAAAGGGACTGCCGATATCTAATCGATAACTCGCTAGCATGCCCAAGAGACTTGACACAAGCCAGTTGACTTCAATTCAACTCAATCGCTCCAACGCCTCTTGCGATATTGACGCTGGAAGCGTTTGATAAAACAGTCACATGCTGCGACGGCTAGTATATCATGGGCTTAACTCCCCCAATTACTGACTTTCTTACAGCATCCCCGATTGGCTCATTACCAATCAAAATTGACCTTCTATATTTATCTGTATACACCTTTAAGCTTTTTTCCCATGTCTACGATTAGCTAATCACGTCGGGTTTAAGACTAGATAATCCACTAAAATAACCATCACCTTTTCCATATTCTACATCCCATTATCCTATCCTTAATCCCAATGACTTCCCTTATCCTGTAATTCCCCTTCTAATTTCCGACTTAAACTCCATACCCGCTCCCATCGCAATTACACCTCAATGGCACAGGATACCCAAGTTAAACACACCACATGTACAATTACAAACTTCACCTTGTCACTCAACTCAAATATTATACAAAACAAGGCAAACAGACCAGTCATATAATATAACATCAATATAGTGCAAAAATATCACTTTTTCCCATGCAGTGCTTATACCAATGTATTTTTTATATTCACAGTTAGTAGTAATTACATTTTATGTATACTGTGGATTTGTTTTTTCTAGCATTCATTATGCCATCCAAGTTATATGTATAGTGTCACTATTCTCATTTGTAAACAAAATATTTTCCTTTATACACTGGAAAACCCCCTCCAGAAATTGTATCCAATATGAGGCTAAAAGAAGGGAAATTTACAAGTTCTTTTCTGAAACCTTAAAACAAATGGTTTTGTTTGGCATAGGAAGATTTTTCATAACATATTTTGTATATGCATGTAGGTTTACCCTACCAAGTATCGGTTTCAAAACATTATTGACCAATGACCACACATGATCTAAGATTCTTAGAAGTCTGTAATTTCATCTGCTATCATTATTGTACTAAACCTGTGCCCACAAATTCGGTTCATCCTTCATGTAAGACATCATGGAATTAGCCTAGCATGAAATCTCTATAAGAGGATCAAAGGATTACTAGGATTGTACAGCTTTATTCCGTTAAATAGTCTTTAGTCTACCTCATGAATATCTTACACTAAGGACACACCACAAATTCTCAAAGACCAACTTGCGAGTCATTTGATTCACATCATAACATTCACCTCCTTCACATATGGAAGAAAAAATTCCAGAGCCGGCTCAAACATAGACGGATCAAGGTATGCCAAACAAACAATTCTCTTTTTGAGGCCTAAATCTAGTCAGCTACATGATTAGAGATGTACCATCTACCATAGAGTGTTTCCACCAGAGCTACATTTTTTTTAATTTTGAGAATTTTTAATCAAAATGTTGCATTTTCCAATACCACCCCCTATTGCATTTGAGCTAGGATATATATGAAAGGCTATACTAACCTTAACAAGTAACTACTGCTATAAGTACTGAAAAATAGCTTTTGGTTTTATCTTTTTTTATTTATTTTTTATATATATATATAAATGTTATCACTATTTAATAGTAACCTACAACTCAGCTGTAGACTTCTGATGATAGATCAAGCGGTAGTACATGTACTTTACGATTTAGCATTCATTTGTTTACCTTGCTTCAATAATTCATCAAGGATACAATAACAGTATTTCGGTTTATCACTGATTTAATTTTGATATTCGAAGCTGCCATGCGCACCACAATTTTATGAGAACACAACACCGACTTTCACCCACAAAACAGCACTGAACAACATTCTTTTACCAAAGCATTAAAATCAATGACAAAGTCGATATACCTCCACCAGTTTGCTAAAACCAAGCTCCCACTCACACAGCAAATAATAGCTTGGGTTTAACCACTTAAAAATCCTGCAACACAGAGAATGTCACAAAAATCACAAACTTTTGGACTCTGCAGATACAAACGTCTCAAAGGAGGCAACACTTTTGGGTCAAGATTATTTTTATTTGCTTTTCCAATCACTAATGATCACCGAACCTTACCAACCTACATTGATCTATGCTGAGCTCATCAAATTGAAAGAGACCACTGAATCTTTTTTGAGAACCCTAAGGTCTGTCTCTTACAGGACTGCGTTGGCCCTCATTATGTAACATGATATAACCCACGGAGCAACGAATCAAAAAAAACAACCTATATCCCAAGCAATCTTCTAACTTTTCTTATCATATCTCGATTGGCTATTTCTGAGTATAACCATTGTGATAACCATCTCACTGGTGGTTAAGGGACAACTGCTCTACCTACTCAAGAACTCTGATCTACATGTACAACCTCACCACTTCCATTCATTCCACAGGACTCGAGAGTCTCACCACTAGAGATCGGCATATGCCTTAGTTTTTTGGGTAACATTTTTTCCACATAAAAATCGGACTGCTAACTATACATCTGGTGCAAATGTTTGACAAAATTCTGGCATGGCTAGGTCATCAGTTGCCTAATTAGCTTGCCACACAGCACCGTCAAGCGTACACTGTTAAATGTTTATCAAAACTTAATTGAACAAATATGAATGGCGGGTATCACAAAGTGCAACTTGAAGTCGTAACACCCACCCGCTTAGTTTCGTGATTGTATGAACCTACATCAACTGCTCTAGCCCATACCAGTCTTTCAGGTGTCCATATAAAACCAACAATAGAACCTAAAAATGGGGGGAAAAAACTGCTGTAGGACAACTTTACTACAACCGTTAAAGAAACCACTTTGACTGTTTTGTTTTTATAGCCGACATATAATCTTTTTGTTTTCATTTTAACGCATGAAGTAAATACTACTGTATACACATCATCTCCTTCAGGAAGACACTACTAGAAGACAACTATTTGGCCGCTATCATTTATCATGATTGAACTTCAACAGTTTGTGTTGCTTATCTGTAAGGCATTTAATCCATGATTAGTTGGACACATTTTAAATGCATGGTTTTAATCCCTGCTAAAAACCAAGTGAGCATTTCTTTCTTTACACACAGCACCATATCTTTCAAGATGCATGATTTTCATTTTAAATTCTTTTTTTAGTACGATTTTCCACAATTTCAAATTATATTACAAAATAATTACCTATAAATAAGGGTTATTTGGGTTATTTTTTAAATATATTTAAGTTTTGTTTTTTTTAAGTTTAACAAAAAATTCATCCAGTTGATTGTTAATGGACAATGAAATCATTTTTCATCTGAACTTATGAAACCCATGGTTTAATAATAACACTCCATTTTTACCCTGGTTCCTTACAACTTTGGTCTGTCACAAATTCCTAACTGACCAACACACAAGCAGAGACCAATAGAGATCCGCCATGTAATAAGCTAACAATGCCGAAATGCATGAACATTCAACCGGAAGTGGGTAATGCATCCAGGGTGCCAAAAATAATTTGCCCAATTCGCTTCGAATGGTGTCAGACAGTCCCAAATCGCTAAAAAGTTGCGGACAACACAGAAGTCCCATAGAAACCTGCATTTTTGAAAACTTGAAAAAGCGCAGTAAATATTTTGGGCGTTGTGGTAAGCCTTCCCCAAGTCCGCCATTGGGCTACCAAATCACGGGTTTGGCAAACACTGAATTCACCAAAACATTACAAGTACTTTTCCTCTGCATAGCATTGGCGGCCTATTGGGTGTACTAACACTTAGGAACACTGTCATCACACTGTATTACAACAGGCATAGTGAAGGAAACCATGATAATAGAGGAAAGGATGCCTGCTAGTAAAGTACAGTCTCGTGCCGACCAAGCTCGTGGCGCGAGTGCCCATCTCTCCTTTCCTTAGCGTTTGTCCAGACGTCCTCAGTATTAATGTTTTAGGCTGTGGGGGGGGGGGGTTTCGCCACTCCTCCGCACAGCGAGTCTGTTACTTCCCAGCAGTGAATAATGCCTGGTACCCATTTATACACCTGTGTGGAGAGGAGTAATTAAGGTAAAGTGCCTAACTCAAGGGCACAACCCGTTGGCCGCAGTGGGACCCGAACCCACGCGACCTTTGGATTGCGGACGAGCGCTCAATCCACTGGACACACAGTGCCTGCCATAATCTGACCACTCATCTGATCTCTCTGTAAAGTCCTAGTACAGGTTATACCGTAACCAGCATACTGATCGCAACCATACCATAATATTTTAAGCAAATCATTTAAACCATTAATGCAGATGGACCAATTATGAAGCTAACACGGATTCCTGAATGTATTCTGAAAGACAAATTTGCCTTCTCTCTAACACAATAATTACAAAGTGCTGCTTTTCACACTCCCTACAATAGTACTGTTGATGATTACAAACATCACCGTCACTTTGATTTGAATATTTAAAATAGATGATAGATAACTTGAAATCGTTAAACTAGAGAAGGAGAATCATTCAATTTCTTTTGTACACCTACTATTTTCTACACAGTCCTTTTTCAATAATTTGTATCAACTTGATATGTGGACTAAATATATAAAAATACAATCTAGCACAATGATTTCATATAGTAATTGAAAAAAGATGCCTGTTTATTTTTTTTCTCTCTTTGCTTAAAAAACAACAGGCATACCAACATGACAACCTAAACCAAACCATAAATCTAACCAATGTGATCGATAATACGTGTAATTTTCAGTTAAAAAAACACAAAACAGAAGAACATTAAATTAAAATTCAATCCCACCCCTTTTTGGCACGGTATTAATTTATAAATAGGTGCATTACATCAACAAAACATTTTCAAAAAGAACTTTTTCAATAATTTTTAAACGATGCAATAATGATGGCTACCGACTTTGCATTGGATTTTTATCTGTGGACTACATATTGCACACCCACATTCTATAAAAGATTCATCATGGGAAACGTCCATTCCACTAGCTCATCTGCAGCAATAATTCACAATGAAATCTTTGTAAACCGCATGCTTTCCAATTGCTGGAACATCAAAAATCTGACGCAGAAAATTCACATATCTCAAGCAAAAAAATGTTACATTTCTTGTATAAACAGAATTACTTAATTCTCCCTAGGATCAGGCAATCAGTCAAGCCTCTGCATTATTTCTTATGTATGTTAAATCTTGAATCCAGCCCTGGCACTTACTTGCTGCTTTCACTCCCAGAAACCGACTTGTCTAGAAATAGTCTGGGGTAGGGCCTGCGAGGCAATTGTAATTTGGCTACTTCTCCATCTAAAATCCACACTCCATCTGCAAAGGAACTTTACCTCCCTATTCCACAGAGTGGGGTGTGTATTCAATAAAGTTATCCAATAGAGGCAATTCCATCAGAATCCATACTCCCCAATGAGCACAGGCAAATGGAGCCTTCCAACCAGAAGGGGTGTGACTACCAAAATGCTACAAAAGGTTCATACCATCTAAAAAATGCCTACTGTCAAGACTTACGTACCCCTACAAGAGTGGAATAGTCCACTTGCCCAAGAACGACCCAATATTTTGTTTTTTTCTCATAAAATCGGTAAAGCTAATTATTTCCATTCAGCCAAAGAGTGTGGATGTCAGTTAACTCATAACAGCTCTCAATATTACCAATATGTTGTGGTAACCCCAACGCATTGTCTTCCGAGATGGCACACCACAAAAATTCACATTTAAATCCTAGGGCTCCTTAGCTCACTTAGCCCCTATAAAACCAAATAAATTTTGTTATTAAAAATCCGTATTGAATAAAGAACATTACCTTTGTGCTGGTAATCTTAACCTACAATTTTTCCACTTACTACACCCTCCGTACTGAAGTCATCAGTAATTTGTTTAACTTTTTCTTTGTAACAGATATCTGAGTATGTATAATTTTTGGGGGTCACACAAGTCGGTGGTTACAAGTGCCCTGAAATCACGTCATACATATTATGGAAATTCTCGTACAAAAGGTCAAATCAAGGGTTGCAAAAATATCTACTCCTAAAAAAAACGCTGAACAATAGATGTAATTTAATTTTGTTATTAATGCTGTATTTATATTAAATTTAATACAAATAAAATAGTAATGTCTGTGACAATTAAAAGTGTCACGCTATTTGTAATTGAAATTACCGGTAGCTTCCATGGGCACATTCGAGCCCCTAATCATTTTGAGAATAAAAAGAAATGTTAA
This sequence comes from Ophioderma brevispina, assembly GCA_023653785.1. Lineage (NCBI taxonomy): Eukaryota > Metazoa > Echinodermata > Ophiuroidea > Amphilepidida > Ophiodermatidae > Ophioderma > Ophioderma brevispina. The sequence goes on along the minus strand of JAMKCH010014977.1, from coordinate 14,750 downwards.
GCATTATTGGCTATGATTTTATTGCATAATTTCAAAGTTACTGTGTAAAAATTCAGCAGGTTTTGCACACATATTTCAATTCTGTTCATGCCAACATTTCTGGGTATAATATTCAATTCCTGTGTAAGCGTTACAAATAAGCACATTATAAATCTCACATTGCAAATAAGCATTTGGGTGTCTGGTCACCTAAATTGCTTCAAATGCCTTACTGGTAGATGACATCTAGAATCTTGTATCAAATTCCTTGTTGCATCTCTTGTACGCAAGTTGAAACAAATACCATCAACAATTCTATCAAACGCTGTTCAGTGTAAGGTGGAACATGAACCCCTTCCCTCTTGCCACTTATATTCTAACACATTTTATTGGAGGAAAAGTCCTCCAGTTGTTGTGCCAAATACACTACAGCTACTATAGTATATTTGCCCTAGGGTTGCATTATGACATTGGTCTTTCCCCTAAAAAAAAAGTGTTATCTAAGTGTACATTATCAAAATGGTCATGTTTTCATCCTTATTAGTGAACACACTATAGCTACTATAGTAACATTTACCCTAGGGTTGCATTATGGACATTGGATTTCCATAGTGTTATCTAAGTTTAACATTATCATAGGTCCATTTTCATCCTTATATTGAACACACTCTATAGTGTTTTCCTACATAATTAATTGCTGTTTGGTGGCAATTTTGTTTATTTTGAGAGAGAGACATGATCAAAGCAAACAACACCTCTTTGTGTGAATTGGGTCAAACAAAAATATTACAAAGTAAAAAAAACTTTCAAAATAAAGTTACTCCCAGTTGGTATATTCCTTATCCCTTACAGCACACGAGATCCATTTCTAATACTTAATTTAACCAATAAATTCAGTTATTAAACTAATTTTAAAAAAAAAAAAGAAATGTTCCCAGTAGTTGCAAACTATAATGAAAATCAAAATGGTAGTCTTAAATCAGGCACATCATTTAGTCCGCCTTGCAGCCGTTGTAGTTGTGGTTTAGACTTGGTCTAGTCGATTTAAGACAACAAGTAATCATTTTTTGCCATCTCAATCATCAAACATGCTGGTAACTTCTTCCAGCTTCTCAGCTGATGGGGTCTTTGGCATTGGTTCATCCTCACTCCAGAGCTCTTTCCCCTGCAAGGAAATAAGAAAAGTTTGAAGAAATTATTTTCGATACCCAATTTTTTTCTTCCAATTTCTAGACAATTCTTTAAGTAATAATTTGTGTGATTTTTAGAGTCCCAAACAATCCATTTCTAGTATTGGCATGGGAAACAAAGATCTGGGCATGAAGCAGGCAGGAAAAAGCTATATCGTCTTTCAGAAAGATGTGGATAAGCTGCTTGGAATATTATGCAGGGGTGGTGAGAGGCCATGGACAAAAACGGGGAAGAAGGGAAAACAGAGAAAAAAGAGTACAAAATGGCCCAAAACCAGGCTGAAAATCAAAGAAAAAGCTAAAATTTTGGCACTAACAAATTTCAAAACTACCTCGGTCCTCGGACCGCTTTGTGTCGCCTGCCGTCCGTTGTGAATGATAGGCCTAACTCACCTTTTGACCTTGATATGTGACCTTTGCCCTCAGAAACCAAATAGGCTTGCATGTAACTCCATAAACCAAGTTTGGGTTGTCAATTGACTTCACCTTTCAATGATGTCAATTTTTCTCAGCAGATTTTTTTTAAAATAATTTTACAAAACTTGAACCTCACATACCTTTGACCTTGGTATGTGACCTTTGACCTCATCACAATATGAGGGATTACCTGTGCCCCTATGACTCACTGTTTGGGTTTCCATTGAACCTTCCCACTTTTCAATGAGGTCCATTTTAAACCTTTTCATCATATTTTATACAACTGACCTCACATGACCTTTGACCTTGGTATGTGACCTTTGACCTTTGTATGTGACCTTTGACCTCAACAACAAATGAGGGATGTAATGTTGCACTCTATGACTCAAGTTTGGTGTCCAATTGAACTTCCAACTTTTCAAATGGAGTCAATTTTACATTTTCAGCCTATTTTATACAACTTAGACCTCACAATGACCTTTGACCTCAGGCTCGTGACCTTTGACCTCATAACAAAAGGGGATGCCAGGTTGCACCTGTGACCCAGTTTGGTTTAAATCCATCAAGTATGTGATATTAGAGGCAAATGTTAACCCTTTTTCACAACAAAGACATCAACAACAGACACCAACAACAAGACATCAACAGACAATCAACAACCACTACTGGACAAAGTGATCCCTATGTGTCTTCACCTGCCTTAGGGCAGGACACACAAACACGAAATCCTCTTAAAATTTCACACCCCTGAATTATGAAGAAAAGGTTAGCGGCCAAATGGCCCAAAGTGGCCTTGAATTTCAAGTTTAATTACCCTACCTTACCCCACCGGACAAACTTTTTGAGATATCTCAGTTTTGTTCAGAAAAATGTCTAGTTGCAGATTTCCCTGTTGTAAGAGACTGAAAGTGGGCATTTTTCTAACAAAATCACTTTTTTTTGCCCAATTCAGGAGCTTTTTTTTGAAGCAAAATAACCAAATGTGTTTTCTTCTTTAAAATTAAATTGGCATTTTAAAACACTATAAAATAATTTTATTCAATAAATTTCAAATATAAAGTGTGTTTTTGAGTTTTTTTAAAATATAATTTGGAAGACAATTTGCTATAACATACCAAATACGGAGAAACAGGTCAAAATTTGGGTTAAAAAAGTGGATTTTTTGGTATTTTTTTGGAAACTTTTCCTTAATGCAAGACCCAATGTACAAATGGCAAATGAGGTGTCATTTTGTTTGTAAGAATTCTATTTTCAGATTTGACCCAAAAAGAACCAAAAGAAGTTCCGTTTCCATGTAACAGGATTTTTGTTGAACTATGTATTTTGGCTCATTTATGACATTCTGCTAAAATAGCCTATCCCCACCTCACTATAATATAATCTGGCTTCAATATAAGATCTATAGTTTACATAACAGAGCATTAGTTTGTAGCAAGTTGAAGGTATCTTTTATTTCAAAAATAAAATTTGAAACTCTATTTTAAGCTAAACAAGCCCAAATAAGTCAATGTCCAAATTTGGGCAAAAAATGTTCATTTTTGGTATTTATGCAAACTTTCCAATATATTCAAAATGCTATTCGTGCACATGGCTAAAAGAGCCTTAAATCCAAAATGTGATGACCATCTGATCAAAACCTTTTGCGATATCTCATTTTGTTCAGAAAAACGTCTAGTTTTGATTTGCCCTGTTGTTTACAACTGAAAGTGGTGCATTTCTGTAAATCACTTTTTGCCCTTTCAGAGCTTTTTTAAAGCAAAATAACCCAAAATCTGTTTTCTTCTATAAAATTGGTATTTTACATACTAGAAAGATAATTTTGGTATCAAATTAAAGGTATGAAAACTTTCCATCATTTGAACTATAATTTGAAATGCAAATTTCTCAAAACGTGACCCAAAAAAGGGAAAAATAGTCCAAATTTGGGCTAAAAACATGATTTTTTGATAGTTTTTGGAAACTTTTCCTATAACTCAAGAATCCAATAGAACAAAAGGGCAAACAAGGACTCATTTTGTTTGTATGAATGTCTACTTTCAAATATGACCTAAAGAAACCAAAAGGTCATGCTGTTGCCATGGAAACAGGATTTTATTGAACCACACATTTTGCTCATTTTATGACAATTCTGCTAAAAATAGCCCCGTCCCATCTCACTACATTTAAATCTGGCTTCTAATATAAGGTTTATAGTTTCCATACCAGGAACATTGCTTTGTTACCAAGTTGAAGGTATTTACATTCTTTTATTTCAAAAATAAAAATTGAAACTCAGTTTTAAGCTCAACCAGCCCAAATAAGGTAACAATGTCCAAATTTGGGCAAAAATGTAATTTTTGGTATTTTTTGTATATAAACTTTCAATATCATTCAAGAATACAATTGTGCAAATGGCCAAAAGAGCCTTAAAGGTCCATGGCCCGATCGCTAATAGCCTCGTCCCCAGAAGCCCCAGATTTTATCGGAAGTGGTCAACATTTTGGTATCAGAAGAAAGCTACTATTTTTCTCATTTACCCTGTGAAATCTTCGAGCCTAAGGATGTTTGGTTTGGAAGTTATGAGCGGAAATGTGCCCCATTTTGGTCGACCAATATAAATTTTACACAGTACTCTATGGGGCTTACAAAATCACGTTTTTAGCTTTCGCATCAAAACGGATTGAAATATCGACGCGAAACATTACAGTAAAGGCCAATCTATCAAGATGAAAACTTCATATCCTTAAATCGGGCCATCCCTTAAAAAATTTGATGATCCCATTCGACAAACCTTTTGAGATATCTTGTTTTGTTTTCATATTTGCCCTGTTGTAGAGACTGTTAGTGGTGCATTATTCTATAAAATTCACTATTTTGCCAAATTCAGAGCTTTTTTGAAGCAAAATAACCCCAAATCTGTTTTCTTTCTATTAAATTGGCATTTTACACACTAGAAAGATATCTTTGTATCAAATGAAAGGTATTAAAACTCAATTTGAAAGACAAATGCTATAGAAAGGACTAGATATCAAATCAAGTGTATTAAAATTTGCCATCACTTAAACTATAATTTGAAAAAAAAAAACAAATGTGCTCATAATATGACCAAATAAGGAAAAGGGTCAATATTTGGGCTACAACATGATTTTTTTTGTATTTTTGGAGTCTCATTTTGTCTCAATTTGTTTGTACGAACGTCTAATTTCACATTTGACCTAAAAAAGCCAAAAAGAGGTGCCATCGGCATGGAACAGGGCTTTGTTGAACCATGCAATTTGCTCAATTTATGCTAAAAATAGTCCTGTTCCACCTCGCTACTTTGGTTGCTAATAATAATTTTAAGATCTATAGTTTACATGCCAGGAACATTACTTTGGTATTAAGTTGAAGGTATTTGCACACTTTTATTTCTGTTTTTCGATAAAACCCCTCGATATGTGGTCAATAATTATTTTATAGATAATATTGTATAATATTATTCTTTGTACCGGGTTCTCCTTTAAGGACTTATTTCTTCCACATAGAATCATCTCGGCTTGAAGCTGGATAAACTTTGCACATTGATCTGTATTCCTATTGAATAGGTGGTGGCCGGGGGTTCTCGGGATTTAGGGTTAGGGTTATAACATGTAAATGGTGCGCCCGCAGGTGGAGTGCCCATCTCTCTGTCTCTGGTGTTTGGGCCAGACTCAATCATATAATGTTGCTGTGGGGGTCGCCACTCCTCCCGCACAGTGAGTCTATTCCCAGCATATGCCGGTACCCATTTATACTCCTGGGTGGAGAGAGGCAAGCGAGGTAAAGTGCCTTGCCCAAGTGCACAACACATTGGCAACAGCGGGGCTCAAACCCACAACCTTATGCTTAGGAGGCGAACGCTGATCCAACTGCACCACATGTGTCCCCCTGTGGTTATACTTTTGTTGAAAAGTAGCCCATTAGAGGAATATTTTCACTGCAAACTAGTTCCCGTTAGTGGTATATTTTTACTGAAAACTGGTCCCGCTTATATGGGGGCATATTTTGACCGGAACTTATCTTGTATATATTTGCACTGAAAACTGGTCCCATTATGCCATTAGGGGTATATCCCACTTTAAAGGAGAACCTGTATCAAGAATAACTTGCACAATATACGCTATAAAACAATTATTGAACACATATGGAGTGGTTTCATGGGAAAACGGAATTATACTAACCATAAAACGAATTAAAAACATTAGTCTGACCATGCGCTATTTGAAATTCGCGCTAGTGTATATGGGATATGTTATTTGTGTTATGCAGGACGGCACAGTAGTGTCATACACCTTCACACATGATGCTTTCATAATGTGTATTTCCTATGGCATGTATGACGCAAACCTGCCGGTGGTATCGCATAACACGTTATACACTAGCGCGATTTTTAAATAGCACATGGTCAGACTAGATGGTTTTAATTCATTGTTAGGGTTAATATAATTACGTTTTTGTATGAAACCATCCGATATGTGTCCAATAATTATTTAAGTGTTTATAGTATAAATGTGTATATTATTGTACCACTCGTCTGTGGTCAAATATTATTTTATAGTGTTAATAAATGTTTAGTATTATCGTTGTACGGGTTCCTCCTTTAAAAACCCTGGAATGATCACATATTCCCACTTTTTATTTGGTCCAAATGATCTTCACTCACTTTTAAAGTCAAAGGCCTTGGGAATAAAAAAGGGGCTTTGCAGTAGGCCCGCACAGTAACTTTGGACATACATGTATATGTTTCGAACACTTTTCTGTCCCCTGTTACACTTTCTTACAAGTTTTATGTGTCATTGCTGGAGTTTTACTGTTGAAAAAATCACTTCAATCCTTTAAGGTAGAGAAGAGCTATAATTTTGGTTGCGAGGTGTAGTTGCTTTGTAGTGCATAGACTGTTCAGCATGTGCGCAGGGCCTTTTTGGCTTTCCCTTCTGTTGCACAGACTCCTCCTTTGTCTTGGGTTTGAACTCTAACTTTTGCTCTGTGTGGACTTGCTCTCCTTTTGGCTGTTGACTAACCTCTCCCACTTGCCTATCAATATAACTCGCCAAATAATCTCGTGTAGACCCAGTGCAAGGGTCTTATTTGGTGTAGAAGCCTACCAAAAAATCCCCAAATCCATAAAAGGAGGGATCTCTGGTTATGGATCACCGCACAGTGAGCGCCAAGCAACTTTGCCTTCCGGGGCCTTTCCTTAAATCAGACCCAAAATACAATATAGTATCCTAAAACATCAAATAAAAAAGAATAAATAAACAACCAAACATCACAATATGACCAACTGTACAAATAATCAATAAAGCCCTCCCTACACTGCAATCTGAATCTCATCCCATCATATCAAAAACAAAAAAAGTTGAAAAATCTCATCCTTACCCACCAAAATCAAACTTCCTCAAAAATAAATGAAAATACAAACCGAACAAACTGATGGGGATTTTGTGAAGGCAAGTGCGTCATTTTCCTTTCATCCGAAAGATTTATATTTTTGAAATACGTCAGACAAATTCATGATTTTTAGTGGCCGACACCGCAACGCGTTGCCGAAATGTCGCAACGCTTTGTGACTTTTTCACAACGCGTTGCGGCAATACTTTATGACGCTTATGACTTGCGGACCCTCGCAATTCGTTGTGAAGCTTGCCACGCGTTTTGAACTTCGCACACCTTGAAAGGTTTGCCACGCGGTGCAAAGTATCTAGCAACGCGTTGTTGGGTGTATTTTTTGAAATACGTCACCGATATTCAATGACTTTTGATTGGCCTAACAACCGCAACCGCTGCCGGACATATCAACGCGTTGCTACTTTCCTCGCACCCGTTGCGGCAATACGTTATGGCCTTTTTGCGCGATAGACGGGCATATTTAAGAAGTCTTTTGAGTTTTGAAGTGGGAGTCTTTGGAGGATGATATGACAGCCAAGAACGGACGTCGCGAATGAAGCAAGTGGGAGGAATATAGGGTTTGGTTGGGAAATCTCTCATTGCACTTTGACATAGCCATAATTTACAAATGTCCCTTTTCTAATGAAGACAAATATTACAGGGCAAATGCACTGAATAAATTCCAAACACCAAACTTTAACAAACTCTGCAGCCTTCAACATAAGAAACTGATACGAATAAGAATTTTACTCACCAAAGTTTCCTTTTACGTCATAGGTAATAATAGAAAATTTTGATACGTTTACAGTTATTTTGTTGTGTTCCAGGAATAATATTTGCAGCTTGGTCCAATCTTAAATTTTTGGAGTTTTGGTCACTCATAACAATCTACAATATTTACGAGCCTAATTCCTCCTCTTCACCCAGCCTCGATGTCATGACACTTTATCAGTTCCCCAAACAAAGCAATCGATAGCGTATCTCATACCTTACAACAACATCTATTCAATTGCTTTGCTATGAAGCCTTTTACAAAAAGTGACCTTCTTTTCCTTTATCTCGTAAATGCAACATTCAACATAACCAAAACTATAATGTTTTTTGGGATGCCGGACGTGCTCTTTCCTCAGGCAAGTTAATCTAAAATATATAAAATATCAGAGTAACTTTTAATGTTGCCCCTTGTCACATTGAGAGTGACTTTTTTTTTTTCATTAACGGGCCAGTTAGAAGATCACCTAGGAGTGGATTAGAGAAAACACCCCGAGACATGGATTGCATAGGTATTTTGGTCCACAGATCATTTAGGAAAAACAATATTCGAAAATATTGATTTTTTGTGTTATTTGCTCACCTCCACCAGACGCCGGGGAGTATTGAAAAATGGCCTTTAATTGTTTTAACGGAATTACCCTTTAATACGTACAAATGACAGAATGGCCATTTAAATTGGAAAAGAAGGTAGGCCTTATCGTAAATGATGAAAGTGCCTTTAAAAGTAAAATTAAAGACTGGCCCTTTATGGTAAAATGACGGAATAACCTTTTAAGACTGCAGTACATAGCCCTTTTTATTGTAAATTATTGAATGGCCCTTTAATTGGGCAAATAAATGAAGGGAATGGACTAATTGGTAAATGATAGAGAGTAGCCCCTTTAAAAGTAAATGAGGAATGTGCCTTTTAATTGGTAAATGAAGGAATGACCCATCAATTGGTAAATTGAAGGACTAGGCCGTTTAATCGATAAATGAAGGAATACCCTTTTAATTGGTAATTAAGAATAGCCCTTTTATTTGTTAATGAAGGAATGTGCCTTTAATTGCTAAATGAAGAAATAGCCCTTTAAAGTGACAGGAGGAGATTTTTGAGGATAGGCCTATAAATTTCTCTCAAATTGCACTTGATCGTTTTTAGACCACCTCCGAGAACATTTCGAAGGTTTATTGGCAAACAAAGCACGAATGAAAACCGCAACCTTGTTTTGAAAACAGCCCTGCTATTCTTATTGGTCTCTATACTGCTTTGAATTTTGAAATTCAAAATCATCATCTTATTACATAAAGACGTCGTATTCGGCTTATTCACTTTAGTTGGATCTAAACATTGGTAAGCATTCAAATATGCAAAAATCCTGGGTTCGAAAAAAATTGAGGGTGTCTTCTCTCTGGAAATGTCCTTATGCCATTAGGGGTATATCCCACTTAAAAGGAGAACCTGTATCAAGAATAACTTACACAATACGCCCTAAAACAATTATTGAAACACATATGGAGTGGTTTCATGGGAAAACGGAATTATACTAACCATAAAACGAATTAAAAACATTTTGTCTGACCATGCGCTATTTGAAATTCGCGCTAGTGTAGGCCTATATGGGATAAGTATTTGTGTTATGCAATACGGACGGCACAGTAGCGTCATACACCTTCACACATGATGCTTTCGTAATGTGTATTTCCTATGGCGTGTATGACGCAAACGTGCCGGTGGTATCGCATAACACGTTATACACTAGCGCGATTTTTAAATAGCACATGGTCAGACTAGATGGTTTTAATTCATTGTTAGGGTTAATATAATTCCGTTTTTCTATGAAACCACTCGATATGTGGTCAATAATTATTTTATAGTGTATATTGTTTAGTATTATTCGTTGCACGGGTTCTCCTTTAAAAAACCTGCAATGAGCACATATTCCCACTTTATTTGGTCAAAACGATCATTCAATCACTTTTAAAGTCAAAAGGCCTGTTTGGAATAAAAAGGGCTTGCAGTAGGCCACACACAGTAAAGATGTGCGTACACTTTCCTGTCCTTTGCGAACACTACTTACATGTTTTTATGTGTCATTGCTGGAGTTTTATTGTTGAAAAAATCACTTCCAATCCCGTTAAGGTATAGAAGAGCTATGATTTGTTGCTAGGTGGAGTTGCTATGTAGTGCATAGACTGTAAGCATGTGTCAGGGCCTTTTTTTCCTTTTCCCTTCTGTTGACAGACTCTCCTTTTGTCCTTGTTGAAACTCTACTTTTGCTCTTGTTGACTTGCTCTCCTTTTGTCCTGGTTGACTAACTCTCCCCACTTGCCTATCATATAACTCGCCAAATAATCTCGTGTAGACCCAGTGCAAGGGTCTATTGGGGTGTAGACCCTACGCAAAAATCCCCAAATCCATAGAAAGGAGGGATGCTCTGGTTATGGATCATCGCACAGTGAGCCCCAAACAACTTTGCCTTCCGGTGCCTTTTCTTAAATCAGACCCAAAATACAATATAGTATCCTAAAACATCAAATAAAAAAGAATAAATAAACAACCAAACATTTATCAAAATATGGCCAACTGTACAAATAATCAATAAGCCCTCCCTACACTGCAAGAGATTTTATGTGTGGGAGATGCGAGAAGGGTGCTGAAGGGATGGTGGAACAGGGGGGAAGTTGTGTGATGAGATGGAATCGGTGAAGGAATTCACGTTCCTGGGGGCAGGGTTATTGGGGGCGGTGGATGCGAGGTGGCTGTGACAGCTACAGTGAGTTATGGGTGGGTGGGGAGTTGCTGCAAGGGAAAAGATATCCTTTGAAGATGAAAGGTATGGTGTATAAGAGCTGCGTGAGATCAGTGATGCTGTATGGGAGTGAGACATGGTATCTGAGAGAAAATGAGATGGCGATTCTGAGGAGAACAGAGCAATGATGAGAGCGATGTGTGGTGTGAAGTGATGGATAGGGTGAAGACTGCGGATTTGATGTAGATGTCAGGTACGGAAGAAGCGATGGACCGTTTGGCGAATAGCGGGGGGGGGTAGGACACGATCTTCTCGATTTGGGCATTGGAGATTTCCAAACGGTAACTGCTACGTGCATTTACTATGGAAGTCTGTCTCAGTGACATTACCAAATCAGCTCTTAAATCTTCGTTCAAAAGATCTTAGTAATATCATGATAATTTAAGCAAAAAAAGGACGTCAAAATCCGTCAAGGTTAGTGGATTAACCTCGCTGCAAAACAGTGCAATTTCCAATAACGGTCATTCAGATTTAAATATTCGTGACCAGGCCTAGCCTTTAGTCAAGTCTGTGGGTGACCGTTCGATATGCGTAAGAGCGCCCTCCTACCGTTAAGTCTTTGAATGAGACTAGCACTCGGGTTACGCCGGAAGTTGATGTCGTTCTGTTGCTGTTAGTTTGGTATGTCCTACCCCCACCGGCGAATAGTGTACGTTGGTATGGGCATGTGCTGAGGAAGGATGACGAGTATGGCAAACCATAAAGGCCATAACGTATTGCCGCAACGCGTTGCGAGAAAGTAGCAATGCATTGCCAAAATTTCACAACGCGTTGCGGTGTCGGCCAATTAAAATGATCAATTTCTGTGACGTATTTAAAAAAATAGACCCACAACGCGTTGCAAAGTGTCTAGCAAGGAGTTGTGGAAACTCACAACGTGTTGCAAGCCTTCACAACGCGTTGCGAGATTCACAACACGTTGCGAGCTTTACAACGCGTTGCGAAGGTCAACAAGCCATAAAGGTCATAACGTATTGCCGCAACGCGTTGTGAGAAAGTAGCAATGCGTTGCGACATTTCGGCAACGTGTTGCGGCGTCGGCCAATCAAAATCATGAATTTCTGTGACGTAGGCCCTATTTCAAAAAATAGATCCACAACGCGTTGCGGCAATACGTTATAACCCTTATGCCCTTCACAACGCGTTTTTGAAATACGTCACAGAAATTCATGATTTTTAGTGGCCGACACCGCAACGCGTTGCCGAAATGTCGCAACGCATTGTGACTTTCTCACAATGCGTTGCGGCAATACGTTATGATCCTTATGGCTTGTGGACCTTCGCAATGTGTTGTGAAGCTTGCAACGCGTTGTGAAGCTCGCAACGCGTTGTAAAGGTTTGCAACGCGTTGCAAAGTATCTAGCAACACGTTGTGGGTGTATTTTTTGAAATACGTCACAGATATTCTTGATTTTGATTGGCCTACACCGCAACGCGTTGCCGAAATATCAACGCGTTGCTATACTTTATCGCAACACGTAGGGGCAATACGTTATGGCCTTTATGGCTTGCGATATACGTTATGGCCTTTGTGGCTTGCGATAGACGGCCATGTTTTAAGAAGGTCTTTTGAGTTTGAAGTGGGAAGTTTGAGGAGGTGATAACGTCCAAAGAAGACTTGGTAGAAGCATGTGGTGGAGGAGAGTATAGGGTTGGGTTGGGAAATCTCTCATTGCACCTTTAAATAAGGCCATAATTTAAAAATGTCCCTTTTCTAATGAAGCAAATATTACAGGGCAAATGCACTGAATAAATTCCAAACACCAAACTTGAACAAACTCTGAAGCATTCAACATAAGAAAATGATACGAATAGGTAATTATTACTCACCAAAGTTCTTTACGTCACTAAGGAATAATAGAAAATTTGATACGTTTACATTAATTTGTTGTGTTCCAGGAATAATATTTGACAGCTGGGTCCAATCATCAAAATATTTTGGAGTTTTGGTCACTCATAACAAGCTACAATATTTACGTAGCCTAATTCTCCTCTTCAAACAGCCTCGATGTTCATGACACTTTATCAGTTCTCTAAACAAAGGAATCGATAGCGTATCTCAGACCTTACAACAATCTATTCAACTGATTGCTATGAAGCCTTTACATATTCGATACAAAAAAGTTGACCTTCTTTCGACCTTTATCTCGGTAATTCAACATTCAACATAACCAAAACTATACTTTTGGGGATCCGGAAGTGCTCTTTCCTCAGGCAAGTAATTAAAATATATAAAATAATCAGAGTAACTTTCAATGTTGGCCCCTGTACAATTTGAGATTGACTTTTTTTTCAATAACGGGCAGTTAGAAGATCACCTAGGAGCGGATTAGAGAAAAGCACCCCGGAGACATGGATGGCATAGGTATTTTAGTCCAACAGATCATTTAGGAAAAACAATATTAGAAAATATTGTTTTTTTGTTGTTATTTGCTCCCCTCCAACGGAGTATTGACAAAATGGCCCTTTAATTGTTAAAGGAATGACCCTTTAATACGTAAATGACAGAATGGCCATTTAAATTGGTAAATGAAGGAATAGGCCTTTAATAGGTAAATGATAGAATGGCCCTTTAAAAAGTAAATTAAAGACTGGCCCTTTAAAAAGTAAATTAAAGACTGGCCCTTTAATTGGTAAATGAAGGAATAACCTTTTAATTGGTAATGCAGTAATAGCCCTTTAATTTGTAAATGATGGAATGGCCCTTTAATTGGTAAATAAATGAAGGGAATGACTAATTGTTAAATGATAGAGTAGCCCTTTAAAAGGTAAATGAAGGAATGGCCCTTTAATTGGTAAATGAAGGAATGACCCATCAATTGGTAAATTGAAGGAGTAGGCCTTTAATTGAAAAATGAAGGAATAACCCTTTAATTGGTAAGTAAAAGAATAGCCCTTTAATTTGTTAATGATGGAATTGCCCTTTAATTGCTTAATGAAGAAATAGCCCTTTAAAGTGACAGGAGGAGATTTTTTGAGGATAGGCCTATAAATTTCTCTCAAATTGCACTTGATCGGTTGTAGACCACCTACCGAGAACGTTTCGAAGGTTTATTGGACAAACAAGCACGAATGAAAACCGCAAACCTTGTTTTGAACTTGCTTGCTATTCTTATCGTCTCTATAGGAAACCATGCTTTGAATTTCTGTCGTGCACGACAGAAATTACAAAATCATCATCTTATTACATAAAGACAGTGTATTCGGCTTATTCACTTTAGGTGTGATCTAATACATTGGTAAGCATTCCAAATATGCAAAAATCCTGTGTGCTTCTCTCTGGAAATGTCCTCATGACTTTTTAATTAGTAAATGATGGAATAGCCTTTTAATTGGTTAACGCAGTAGTAGCCCTTTAATTTGTAAACGATGGAATTGGTAAATAAATGAAGGGAATGACCAATTGGTAAATGAAGGAATGGCCATCATCAAAGATGAGTTTTTTGCACTGTTGTATTGGAAATGGTTGTAAAGACTCCTGTTATTGGCTAAGCCAAGCACGCCGTATTTGTCAAGAATGATGATTATTATGCATTGTTTACTAATTAAAGTCGGGATCCGACTTTTATTAGTAAACAAACAGTCGTAAATGGCATCTTCAAGACCGCTTTCAAATGCTTTAGTGCGCGTTTTTTCGCAAAGAAGAGTAATATAAGGTGTTGATATGACCTAACACTAGCAATTTAGACACAAAATCGGCATTTGGAGTTTGGAAAAAAAAATGACTGATAGTGGCTTTTAATTTGTAAATGATGAAATGGCCGTTTAATTTGTAAATGAAAAAATAGCCTTTTAATTGATAAATGAAGGGAAAGCCCTTTATAATTGGTAAATTAAGGAATCCCTTTATAATTGGTAAATTTAGGAATAGCCTTTTACTTCGTTAATAAATGAATTGGTTAATGAAAGAATGGCCCTTTAAAAGTCAAATGAAGGATTGGCCCCACCCCTATCAGACCCTATAAGTTTGGCTACTCAAGCTCATCTATAAAAAAAGATATGGTCAAATGATGACCTTTTTGTGCAATGTTGACCTTTTTGACGTTTCCCCACCCCCTGTCAGACCCGTGGAAAGACCCTGGGAGACTGAATTATAAGGTTAGAATGTGCTTGTGTCATCCGACAATATAGCTAAGTTTGGCTACTCTAGCTCGTCTAGAAAAAAATGTGACCAAATGTTGACTTTTTCGTAAAATTTTGACCATTTTATGTT
>JAMKCH010014976.1:0-26547 GCA_023653785.1 Ophioderma brevispina | reverse complement strand
CCACGCTCGCGGTGCTGGAAAAAAGCCAAATTTTGGCCAATTTATAGATCTGCAAAACTGATTGATTGACAGGTCCGCGGTGGTGAAAAAGTTCAAATTTTTAAGCAATGTTTAAAATTCCAGAAAATTGTCCAAAATTGAATCTTGACTACTTGCCAGCTGCTGCGGTGCTGAAAAAAAGCCAAATTTTGGCCATTTATAGCATCGGCAAAACTGATTGATTTGACGTCCGCGGTGGGTGAAACAGCCAATTTTTAAAGGCATTTTTAAAAATTCAGAAAAATTGTCCACAATGAATCTTGACCGACTTGCCGCTGCGCGGTGGTGGAAAGTCCAAATTTTGGCCAATTTTTAGAATCTGGAAAACTGATTGATTTGAAAGGTCCCGCGGTGGGTGAAAAAGTCAAATTTTGACCAATTTTTAAAATCAGAACAATTGGTCCACCTAATCATCTTGACCACTGCCATGCTGCGCGTTGGTAGAAAGAAATGTCAATTTTTTGGCCAATTTTTAGAATCTGGCAAAACTGATTGATTTCACAGGTCCGCGGTGGGTGAAGTCCATGAATTTTTTGACCAATTTTTAGAAATTCAGAAAAATTGGCCACAATTGAATTTTGATCATCTTGTCAGCTGCACGGTGGTAGAAAAAGTCAATTTTGGCTAATTTTTTAGAATCTGGCAAAACTGATTGATTTGACAGTCCGCGGTGGGTGAAAAAGGTAACTTTTTGACCAATTTTTAAAATTCAAAAATTGGGTCCACAACTTGAATCTTGACCGACTTAGCAGCTGCGCGGTGGTGGAAAAGGTCAAATTTTTTGGCCAATTTTTCTAATCGGCAAAACTGATTGATTGACAGGTCTGCGGTGGGTGGAAAAAGTCAAATTTGACCAATTTTTAAAGTCAGAAAAATTGTCCACAATTGAATCTTGACTGACTTACTTGCCAGGTGCACGGTGGTAGAAAAGGTCAAATTTGGCTAATTTTCGAATCTGGCAAAATGATTGATTGAAGGTCTGCGGTGGGTGAAAAAGTCAAAATTTGACCAATTTTTAAAATTCAGAAAAACGTGTCCACAAATTGAATCTTGACCGACTTGGCTGCTGCGCCAATGCTGGAAAGTGTCAATTTGGCCAATTTTAGAAGCGGCAAAATGATTGATTTGGGACAGGTCCGTTGGTGAGTGAAAATTAGTCAAATTTTGACCAATTTTTAAAAATCAAAAAATGTCCAAAATTGAATTTTGAAATGTGCCAGCTGCGCGGTGGACGAAAGGTTCAAATTCTGGCTAATTTTAGAATCTGGCAAAAGTGATAGATTTGACAAAGGTCTCTGGAAGGTGAAAAAGTCAAATTTTGACCAAGTTTAAAATTCAGAAAAAATTGTCCAAAAATGAATCTTGACCGACTTGGCAGCTGCGCGGTGGTGGAAAAGCCAAATTTTGGCCAATTAGTAGAAGATGGCAAAAATGTATGATTTGACAGGTCCGCGGTGGGGATGAAAAATCAAATTTTGACAAATTTTTAAAAGTATTTTTCAGAAAAAAATTGTCCACAAATTCCATACTGACTGACTTGGCGCTGCGCAGGGTAGAAAAGGCCAAATTTGGCCAATTTAGAATCTGGCAAAATGATTGATTTGACAGGTCTGCGGTGGGTGAAAAAGTCAAATTTTGTACCATACAATTTTGAAAATTAGACAAATGTCCCAATTGAATCTTGACTGACTGCCAGCTGCGTGGGGGTGGAAAAGGCCAAATTTTGGCCAATTTTTATAATCCTGGCAAAAACTGATGTGATTGACAGGCTGCGTGGATGAAAAGGCAAATTTGACAATTTTAAAAATCTAAGAAAAATGTCCACCAAATTGAATTTTGACCATCTTGCCAGCTGAGCGGTGGTAGAAAAGGTCAAATTTTGGTAATTTTTAGAATCTGGCAAAAACTGATTGATGTCACAGGTCCGCGGTGGGTGAAAAAAGTCAAATTTGACCAATTTAAAATTCAGGAAAAATTGGCCAAAAATTTTCCCCCCAACATACTTGACCGATTGCCAGACCACGGTGGTAGAAAGGTCAAAATTTTGGCCATTTTTAGAATCTGGAAAACTGATTGATCACAGGTCGGGTGGGACCCCCTGAAAGGTCAAATTTTGAACAGTTTCTTAAAATCAGAAAATTGTCACAAATGAATTTTCACATCTTGCAGCTGGCCGGCAGTTGGTAGCAAAGGTCAAATTTTGGACTATTTTTAGAATATGGCAAATGATTGATTTGACAGGTCCGCGGGGGTGAAAAAGTCAAAATTTTGACCAATTTTTCAAAATTAAGAAAAATTGTCCACAAATTGAATCTTGGACCGACTTGGTGGTGGATTGAAAAAGGCCAATGTTGGCCAATTTTTCAGAATCTGGCAAAACTGTTTGATTTGACATGTCCGCGGGGGTGAAAAAGTCAAATTTTAAGCAATTTCAAAAAGTCGGAAAAATGTCCACCAAATTGAATCTTGACCATTTGCCAGCAAGCGGTGGTAGAAAAGGTCCCAAATTTGGCCTAATTTTAGAATCTGGCAAAAACGATTGATTTGACAGGTCCGCGACCGACGTGGCAGCTGCGCGGGGTGGTGGAAAAGGCCAAATTTCGGCAATTTTTAGAATCTCGCAAAACTGATTTTGAAAGGTCCGCGGTGGAATGAAAAAGTCAAATTTGACCAATTTTAAACCAATTGAGGGGAAAAAATTGTCCACAAATGGAATCGGGACCAACGGCCAGGTCTGCGGGTGGTAGGAAAAGGTCAAATTTTGCTAATTTTTAGAATCTGGCAAAAACTGATTGATTTGACAGGGTCCGCTGGTTGTGTGAAAAAGTCAAATTTTGGACCAATTTTTAAAATTCAGAAAGAAAAATTGCCACAAATTGACTCTTGACCGACTTGCCAGCTGCGCGATGGTGGAAAAGGTCAATGGACAATTTTTTAGAATCTGGTAAAACAGATTGATTTGACAGGTCCGCGGTGGGTGGTGAAATAGTCAAATTTTGACCATTTTTAACAATTCAGAAAAATTGTCCACAAATTGCATTTTGACCGACTTGCCAGCTGTGCGGTAGGGTGGTAAAGTGAAATTTGGCCTATTTTAGAATCTGGCAAAATGATTGATTATGACAGGTCCGCGGTGGGTGAAATTGAAAAGTCGAAATTTTACCAATTTTTAAAAGTCCCAGAACAATTGTCCCAATTGCATTTGATTTGGACCGACTTGCCAGCTGCCGCGGTTTGGTGGAAAAGGTCAAATTTGGCATTTTTAGAATCTGGCAAAAACTGATTGATTTGACAGGTCCGCGGTGGGTGAATGATTGGGAAATGAAATAGTCCACATTTTGACCAATTTTTAAATCTAGAAAAATTGTCCACCCAAATTGACTTTGACCGACTTAGCAGCTGCGGCGGTGGTGGAACCCGGTGGAAAGGGCCAAAAATTTTGGCCTATTTTTAGAATCTGGCAAAAACTGATTGATTTGACAGGTCCGCGGTGGGTGAAATAGTCAAATTTTGACCAATTTTTAAATCAGAAAAAATTGTCCACAATTGAATCTTGACCGACTTAGCAGCTGCGCGGTGATGGAAACCGCGGTGGAAAAGGCCCAAATTTGGCATATTTTTAGAATCTGGCCCAAACTGATTTGATGTGACAGGTCCGCGATGGGTGAAAAAGTCAAAGTTTGACCAATTTTCTACAACATTCAGAAAAATTGTCCACAAAACTTCAATCTGGGACCGACTGGGCAGATGCGCGGGTACGCGTAGAGAAAGGTCAATTGGCCAATTTTTAGAATCTGGCAAAAACTGATTGATTCACAGAGTCCGCGGGGGTGAAAAAGTCAAATTTTGAACAATTTTAAAATTCAGAAAAAATGTCCACAAATGAATTTTGACCATCTTGCAGTGCCGGTGGTAGAAAGGTTCAAAATTTGGTAATTTATATATGGCAAAAACTGATTGATTGACGGTCCGCGGTGGGTGAAAAAGTCAAATTTGACAAGTGTTAAAAGTCAGAAAAAATTGTCACAAATGAATCTTGATCAGCTAGCAGCTGGGGGGGTAGAAAAAGGTAAAATTTTGGCAATTTTAGAATCTGGCAAAACTGTTGATTTGACATGTCCGCGGTGGATGAAAAAGTCAAATTTGACCATTTTTAAAATTCAGAAAGAAAAATTGTCACACAAAATGAATCTTGACCGAACTGGTGGGAAAAGGCCAACTTGGGCCAATTTTTAGAATCTGGCAAAAACTGATGATTTGGACCATGTCGCGGTGGTGTGAAAAAGTCAAATTTAAGCCAATTTCAAAAATTGCAGAACAAATTGTCCAAAAATGCATATTGACCATCTTGCCAGCTGCGCGGTGGTAGAAAAGGCAAATTTGGTAATTTTAGGAATTGGCAAAAAAATGATTGATTGACAGGGGTCGACGACGACTTGCAGCTGCGCTGGGTGGTGGAAAAGCCAAATTTCGGCAAGTTTTTTTAGCACTCGCAAAACTGATTTGACAGGTCCGGGTTGGATGAAAAAGTCAAATTTGACCAATTTTAAAATTGAGAAAAAATTGTCACAAATGAATTCTTGACAATTGCCAGCTGCGTGGTGGTAGAAAAGGTCAAATTTTGCTAATTTTAGAATCTGCAAAAGATGATTTGGACAGGTCGCGGTGGGTGAAAAAGTTTAATTTTGTATTTTTGACAATTTAAAATTCAGGTTTTTCAAAAAATAAAAAAAGTAAAAAAAATGGAATATTGAATGACGTGCCCGCTGCCGAGATGGTGGAAAAGGTCAAATTTGGACAATTTTTAGAATCTGGTAAAACTGATTGATGTGACAGGTCGCGGGGGGTGAAAAAGTCAAATTTTGACCAATTGAAGATTCAGAAAAATTGTTCACAAAGTGAAGTTTGACAAATCTGCCAGCGCGCGGGGTAGAAAAAGGTCAAATTTTGGCTAATGTTTAGAATCTGGCAAAAGTGTTGATTTGACAGGTCCGCGGGGGTGAAAAAGTCAAATTTTGACCAACTTTTACATAGAAGAAATCTGGACACAAATGCATTTGACGACTCGCCAGCTGCGCGGTGGTGGTAAAAGTGAAACTTTGGGCCTATTTTAGAATCTGGCAAAAACTGAGTGATATGACAGGTCCGCGGTGGGTGGAAATAGTCAAATTTTGACCAATTTTAAAATTCAGAAAAATTGGCCACAAATGAATCTTGACCGACTTGCAGGCTGCGGCGGTGGGGGAAAAGCCAAATTTGGCAATTATAGAATCTGGCAAAAACTGATTGATTGACAGGTCGCGTGGGTGAAAAAGTAAATATTTTGACCAATTTTTAAAATTCAGAAAAAATGTCACAACATTGGAATTTTGCCCATTGCCAGCTGCGCGGTGGTACAAAAGGCAAATTTTGGCTTAATTTTTAGAATGGCAAACTGAGTGATGTGAAAGGTCCGTGGTGTGGAAAAAGTAAAATTTGACCAATTTTTAAAAATTAGAAAATTGTCAACAAATGTACTCTTGACCGACTTGCCAGCTGCGTGGTGGTGGAAAAGGCCAAACATTTTTGGCCAATTGTTAGAATCTGGAAAAATGATTGATTTGACAGGTCCGCGGTGGATGAAAAAGTCAATTGACCAATTCTTAAAATTCAGAAAATGTCACAAATTGAATTTCACCATCTTGCCAGCTGCGCAGTGGTAGAAAAGGTAAAATTTTGGCTAATATTTAGAATCTGGCAAAACTGATTGATTGGACAGGTCCGCGGTGGGTGAAAAAGTCAAATTTTGACCAATTTTTAAAATCAGAAAATTGTCCACAATTTCAATCTTGACCGACTTGCCAGCTGCGCGGTGGTAGAAAAGGTCAAATTTTGGCCAATTTTTAGAATCTGGTCCGCGGTGGTCCGCGGTGGATGAAAAGTCAAATTTTGACCAATTTTTAAAATTCAGAAAAATTGTCCACAAATTGAATCTTGACCGACTTGCCAGCTGCGCGGTGATGGAAAAGGCCAAATTTTGGCCAATTTTTAGAATCTGGCAAAACTGATTGATTGACAGGTTCTGTGGTGGGTGAAAAAGTCAAATTTTAAAATTCAGAAAAATTGTCCACAAATTGTATTTTGACCATCTTGACAGCTGCGCGGTGGTGGAAAAGGTCAAATTTTGGCTAATTTTTAGAATCTGGCAAAACTGATTGATTTGACAGGTCCGCTGTGGGTGAAAAAGTCAAATTTTGAGCAATTTGAGAAAAATTGTCCACAAATTGAATCTTGACCATCTTGCCAGCTCGTGGTGGTGGAAAAGGCCAATTTTGGCTAATTTTTTAGAATCTGCAAACAGATGATGTTGACGGTCCGCGTTGTGAAAAAGTCAAATTTTGAGCAATTTTTAAAATTCAGAAAAATGGCTCCACAAATTGAATTTTGACCATCTTGCCATGCTGCGCGTGGTGGAAAAGGTCAAATTTTTTTTGACCAAATTTTTCAAAATCAAAAATTGTCCACAATTTGAATTTTGACCATCTTGACAGCTGCGCGGTGGTGTAAAGTCATTTTGCTAATTTTTGAATCTGCAAAACTGATTGATTTGACAGGTCCGCAGTGTGTGAAAAGTTCAAATTTTAAATTTCAGAAAAATTGTCCACAAATTGAATTTTGACCGATTGCCAGCTGCGCGTGGTGGAAAAGGTCAATTTTGACCAATTTTTAAAATTCAGAAAATTGTCCACAAATTGAACCTTGTCCGCCTTGGTCAGCTGCGTGGTGGTGGAAAAGGCCAAATTTTGGCAATTTTTTAGAATCTGGCAACACCGATTGATTTGACAGTCCCCGGTGGTTGAAATCAAATTTTGACAATTTTTAAGATTCAAAAAATGTCCACAAATTGATTCTGACCCATCTTGCCAGCTGCTCGTGGTAGAAAAGGTCAAATTTTGGCTAATTTTTTAGAATCTGGCAACACGGATTGATTTGACAGGTCGCGCGGTGGGGATAAAAAAAAGTCAAATTTGACCATTTTTAAAATTCAGACAAATTGTCCACAAATTGAATCTTGACCTCCTTGGCCAGCTGCGTGTGGTGGAAAAGGCCAAATTTTGGTCAATTTATTAGAATCTGGCAAAACGGATTGATTTGACAGGTCGCCGGTGGTGAAAAGTCAAATTTTGAGCAATTTCAAATTCAGAAAAATTGTTCCACAAATTGAATCGTGACCGCCTTGCCAGCTGCGTGGGTGTTGAAAAGGGTTCAAATTTTGAGCTAATTTTTAAAATCGGCAAAACTGATTTTTTAGACAGGGTCCGCGTGGGGGAAAAAAGTCAATTTTGACCAATTTTTAAAATTCAGAACAATTGTCCCAAAAATAATTCGATTGGGATTCAACCACTTACAAGTTTTAAATTTTTCTATTAATTTGCATGAGAAAATGAGCTTCGGAAATCAAACGACGGCGATTGTTCGACCCCTGCCATTGATATTCTCCATGACACTTTTGACCATTACTAAAATGTAAACCATCAAAATAAGTTTAACTTTTTAAGGTCATGATCTTACCTCTATCATTAAAGTGAACCATTTGCTGAGTTAAAATATGTTGTATCAAATTTTCCATGAGAAATGTGTGTTGAAGCGAATAATGCAAGGTTTTTCCCCGCCTTTGCACCCACCTTCACCTCTTCCCTCACCCACCCCATGCCATTTGATATATGAAATTCCTTTGTGACCTTTATAAATGCTAACAGTCCGAGATAATGTTTTCGTTGTTATCTTAAGGGTATGCCTTTTGTGGTATATCCGGATAAGGGTAGTCGATTGAAGGAAAGATACATCCGTGTTTAGGGTCAGATCTGAAAGTCCTTCTTGAGGATGACTAAATAAAATGAAGTTCCCCCCCCCCCCCGGGTTAAAATGACAGATCAGCAAAATAACACCAGCATTTTAAGATAGGGAAGGGGTAAATTAATGTGGGGTTGGGGGGGGGGTAATTTGTAACATTGCATATGGGGTTGAAGATGTATAAACATGTATCATTCCTAAGGAATTAAGAGTTAAAGTTTGCCATAACCACATCCTTTGTGTTTTCAACAACGGCCAAAGGTCATCATGGAGGAAATATTCCTAATGAATGAAATGTTCAAGTGGTTTCAAAGTTCATATGGCAATTTTACAACAGGATTAACAGTTACTTCATGTCAACAAAATAAATCCATTTACTTTGAATTAATATTGAACAGTTATGAAGAATTTGGAGCCCATTGTGAGAATAATACTGTGCAGTTCTAATATTTTAACCCGCAGGATGACCTTGAACCATTTTAAGCCTTACTGTTTAAAATAATTAAGTTAGTTACCATAAAAAGGCGGTTTTTGGTTTATACCTTAGAAACAACGACACTACATAAGATAGACAAATGGATTCCTTCCACAAACGGCGTAACCAAAATCGAGGTGCCCAAAAGTATTATAATAGCATACGCACTTCATACCATAGTTTTTGGGCACCAACCATATTTGGTTTCCACGTATCGTCTTATTGGAAAGTTCCTCATGCATATATAGGGACACGCGAGATTTTATTTCGTCGTAATTTTTAAAAAAAAAAATTAATAATTTTAAATTAATAATTAAAAAAGCGAGTGAAAACAACAACAACTGAATGCCACATGCTGTCACTCGGACTCAAATTATCTCTTTTCCTAAGCAAAATAACTGGGGTCATCTGGGCAGACTTTTTTGTGCATTAGGAAATTCGGAAATCTTTTTAGAGGCATGGTTTCTTCCATCGCTTGGTTTTTCGCCATATTATTGCAGAAAAATCGTTTGATCAGAATATGGACACCGGGGAATGCAACCCTGATAACGATACCGTGTGAACCACATATTTTTATATAGTGTGCTTGCGTAACAAAAGGGACGACGCGAGAGGCGATCAACACAACCACGGCCCGCTAAAGTGTGAGAGAAATCGGTTACGGACTTGGGCTATTCCATAATACACGCGATTCACTTCTTCCTGTTATAGTTCTAAGCTTGAGAATGAAATGGATGTGAGGGCTCAAATTTCAGGATGACAATGAGAAACTCTTCCCCAAAATAAACGCTGTTTGTGAACATAGGTTTTCATATATTTGTTTGAAAAATGTTGAAAATTGAGAAAAAAGTCCACCCCTTCCCAGAATAAAGTCATTTGGGAGAAAAAGTCCACTTTTGACAAATCCAACACCGCCTGAGAAAAAAAATCCTGGCTATGGGCCTGGTCCTGGATATCTTATGTGATCACAACAAATTGGGAATGGTATCATTTCAATACCACTTAGCAATGAACACAACACTGGTTTTCACAACACACTCTTCATCGTATGAGTTTTATTTACATAAGTACATGTATAAAATTAACAAATATTAAAAGTAGAGATTTAATATTTGATATAAAAACCTTGGGGTTTTTAACAGAAAAAACCGTATGCTATAATTTTCACCCAAGTTCATCTCAATATGTGACATGCAAGGCCAAAATGATGACCCAAAGGTCGTAAAACTTTATACTGCTTTACATAAAAAAAGTAATGGCATACTTAGATTGTTCGTGCAATTCCCTTTCCCAATGACACTGGCATCAACTGGATTGGACCTGTGGTAACTGAAAATTGCTGGGTGCTCCCATTTAGTCCAAAATGGTGAAAAAGGGGTGTGAAATAGCACAAAAACAGTTCAGCTTCCCACAAACCAAATATGAGCCAAATTGAAAAGAGGGTCAGATATGAAGTGAACATTTTGCTTGATTTGACATGGAATGACCCATCTGATTATGGATCATTCATATGACTCACCTTCAAAAATCCATCTGAGTACATTGATTAAAGACACTATCAGTGATTTGCTAAATCAGAAAATTGAAAAAATCATCAAAACTCAGATTTTTGCATGTCTGTAACAAGTACAGGTACCCTAACATACCCTGCAAATGATAAGGCCAGAAGCAAGCTAATAAGTACAAAATCGGATATTTTAGTCATTAGTGTCCGAACGGACACTTCCTACAACACATAATTGAATGGAGAATCATGTCTTTGAACACTGCCGTTTTCTTCCTTTTCTGTCGATTCTTTAGTTGTAAAAAGTAACTTATGAGGATGATACAGATATATCCTTCACTGTTAAGCTATTTTTGTAAATTTAAAATAGTTTGTCTCATCCGGATGAATCACTGATAGTGTCTTTAAATACCTATTAATATCTGGGGAAGCAGCAGTATTTTACACTCATTTGAACTTTGAGCTATGGTGAATACTCATCTATTTCTGTGGAAGCAGCAACATGAGCAGTTTACACAATGACCTTAAATGACCCCTAGATGACCTTTGACCTATCCATGATAAAAACCCTCCCACTTGTCAAGTGTTTTACTATGACCTAAAATGACACCAGGCCAGGGCACAAGGTGAACTCTGACCTCACACCCCATATGACCATGGAGTGATATGACCAACCCTCAATGATCTGATGAGCAATGTTGGTGGATATCCATCTAAATTTGTGGAGCACGAAGCATTTTATGCAATGACCCAGATGATCTTTCTGACTACTAGTCATAAAAATCCATTAAAAACTGTAGGAGTGAACTCAAAACACACACACACATACAAAATGACTTGCCATACAGTACTTAAAGGCACTATCAGTGATTTGCCAAATGAAAAAAAAAAATCAAAAATCAGATTTTTGAATGTCTGTTTCAAGTACAGCTACGGAAACATAGAAATACCTATAACTCAAGATATGGGCATTTTTCCCCCCAAAAAACATGATTTTAACACATTTTTGGGAAAAAATGGCCATATCTTGAGTTATAAGTATTTCTATGATACCCGCAGTAAGGAAATTATGAAAGAGCACACCTGCTTTCATAATCTGCAGAAAAAATGAAAATAGGAGGTAGGGTTCACCAGAAAAAAATTCAAAACGTAAAAATATGAAAAACCCTGTATTTTGTGATTTTTGACATCTGAGAGCTGAAAAGCCTGTGGAAATGTAAAATGAAGACACATTCTTTTGGTTTTAAATTGTTAAGATGTGACAACATATTGGGAAAATGATCTTTAGATCTATTAAGTAACTCTTGAGCTACACATGGGAACCACCTTAATCAAGCAAGTGTAAATACCAAGCCAAGAAGCCATTGTAAAGTCAGTCAAGTTACAATGAGTCTGATGCCTGCCAAATTCTGTCAATCTGCTGAAGGCACATCAACCTCTTCACTTATAATAATATGCATGTCTGATGATGATTATTATTCAATGAATACTATAAAAAATCTCAATATAATTCCTTGTACATTATTTGCAATGCAAATCATTGTTTATGGTTGTTGGTAAAAAAATGACTACGGTTAATCCTTGGAAATTCCCTTAGGATGTAAATTACACGTTTGATGGCAGGTCTTGTTTGAGTAGAAAAGTCTCCAGATGTTTGTTGAACTCCTTGGGATACCTCAAATGTGGATTGTGCTTTGCTCCTGGTAGCATCATCATCCTGAATGAGTGAAACAAAACAAAGTGTTTTTATTCTGATTTGTACCATAGACTTCAAAGACAACTTGAATTTGTTTAAGAACTGTAAGAAACTTACATTGTAGAATTCCCTCTCCCTGTGGTTCATTCAGAATTGGGCAAATGAACCATGAAAATACCTTGTCCTTTGCAAGTGGCATTGAGCCACTGGTCCCATGTACATGGAGGGTCATACCTGTAAAATGTGAATTGCAATTAGTTTTGGTAAGAGTTTGGTGTAAATGCCTAACTGTCCCTAGACATCCTGGTACCCTGAGCATCATTGGAAAGAAGTCCCTGAATACTAAATGATCAATGACCTACTCAGGCTAAATCAGATATGTTTGCAGCCAGTGGCCTAAGATCGGGGAGAAAGTTGCCCCCTCTGCCTTGAAAAAGAGAAGTCATTCTCTAGTGAGATGTGTTCCTGTGTCCCTTTGAGGAGTTTCTTCTAAAAAAGGCTGCCATTTATTTGATTCACTAATGTTGTTACAATAAGTACGCAACATACCTTGAGCCTATAATTCCTGACTGTATAAATACTGGATGCTCATGGCCAACCATGGGGTCTAACTCCCCATGCAATACCAACGTAGGACAGCGTATCTGGCGAAGCTCGGCTATACACACATCTCCACGTCTTTCTTCCCAGATCTTCTTGAATCCGTCAACCCAATCACTCCAGGTTTTTTTGAAGCACTCCTTACCATACACAGCTACCATTGGAGCCCTCATTTTTTCACTCCATTTGGAGATATCCCTTGTTAGCTGTGGACAAAAAAGGTAACCAAAAACAAAAAGAGTTACAAGAAGATCGTCCCTGAAATGGTTAGGATGGCAGTGAAACTAGTTAACCGGATTGTTCCTAATAACTTCCCCGGGGCCGGTGCATTTTTTCAAAAGGGAGCGGCGTTATTAATGTGAAAAAATCTTAAGTCAAAAATCACCTTACAACACGTATTTTTGCTGAGTACCAATACTACCAGGCGCAGTCTAGTGAGCGGGGGCGGATGGGCATGCGCCCCCGGTAATTCTTCAAATCTGCAAAATCAACCCACATTTGACAAGTTTCAGCCTTCAGCCCCCCCCCCGGTAATTTTTGAACGTTTTTCCAAATCCTGGATCCGCCCTGAATACACATGAAACAGCAGGGGACGCTGTTTTGGCACCTCCCTAGGTCAAAGTCCATACTAATTAACTATTACATCTGTGCACAACAGCGATTATGATACAGATTAACGACAGTCCCGGCCATTAAATCATGTGATTTAGGTTAAGCTTAACTCATTTTCTTGAATTGTTTTATCTCAAAATCGTATGGCGTTTATTAGAGCAGGGGCGTTTATTAGGAACCACACGGTAGTACTCAATTATTGCTGAGAAACCTCACACCAATTGTTCGTAAACTTAAAACCAATGCCCAGAAAGCTTCAAACCGATGCTCAGAAACTTTAAAAAAATGCTCATAAACAGTACATATCAAAACTGATGCCAGACCCTTCAACTTACACAAAACATCAGCCACATATCCTCAGAAAACTTCAAACTGAATGCTCAGAAAGCTTCAAACTGAAAACTCAGAAACCGTCAAAAGTTCAAACCCATGCTCAAACATCAAAACCAAAGCTTCAGAAAACCTTCAAACTGAATGCTCGAAACCTTCAACTGATGCTGAGAACCTCAAACTAAATGCTCGAAACCTTCAAACCAATGCTCAGAAAACTCCAAACTGAATGCTCATTCTTCAAAACTGAATGCTCAGAAACCTTTAAACTGAATTGCTCAGAAACATTCAACTGAAGTGCTCCGAAACTTCAAACTGAATGCTGAGAACCACAAACAAATCTCAGACACCTTCAAACCAATGCGCTCCAAAACTTCAAACGAATGTCTCATGCTTCAAACTGAAAATGCTCAGAAACATTTTAAACTTGAATTGCTCTTAAACATTCAAAACTGAGTGCTCAGAAACTCAAACAAATGCTGACAACCTTCAAACCAATGTTCAGAAATCTTCAAACCAATGCTCATAAACCTTCAACCACAGTGCCAGAACCCTTCAAACCAACTGCGCAGAAACCTTCACCCAACTGCTTGAAACCTTTAAACCAAATGTCTCAGAAACCTTCAAACCACCTGCGTCAGAAAACTACAAACAGAATACTCACAAACGTACAAACGAAATATCACAACGTACAAACAGAAATACGCAAAACCTTCAACCAATGCCTCATAAACTTCAAACCAATGCTCAAAACCTTCAAACAAATGCTCAGAAACGCCTTTCAACCAATGCTCAGAACTACTTCAAACCACTGCTCTGAACCTTTAAACCAATGCCGCATAACCTGGTCTGGGGTGGCCCAACTGCTCAGAAACTACAAACAGAAGACTCACAACCTACACAGATACTGCAGAACCTTCAAACCAAATGCCAGAAACCTTTAAAACAAATGCTCAGAAACCTTTTACACTGAATGTCAGAACTTCAAACCAATATGCTCAAACCTTCAAACCAAATATGCTCAGAAACCTTAAAACCAAATGCTCAAAAACCTTCACACTGAATGCTCAGAAACCTTCACACTGAATGCTCAGAAACCTTCACAGGAACCTGTAAACTGGAATATTGAGAAAATTTATCCCTCAAATAGGAAATAGGCTGATTTTGCATATTTGCTGCAAAAACCCTGTGGTGCAGGGAATGGGTTCCTAAAGCTGCCTTGTAGCATACTCTCTTAAATTCAAATTTGAACACATCTTTTCACTTTGAGTCAACTTTCAAAATTTGTAAGTCACCATTTTACACTTATTTTGTGAATGTGAAAAGGTTTCCCACTTGTGGGATGATTTATGTTTTTTGATTAATAGTGTTTCTGGGGAAAATTTTATTTTTTCAAATTTTGAACAAATGTTTGGGGTTACAGATTCCTCAGAACATGATGATTGTATTAATTTTCTATTTTTGTGCTTGAAATTTTATATTCACAGGTAAAGCCCAATTTTGCTGCATTTTTGAATTTAGTCAAGATTAAGAAGAATAGTGAGTATAGAATTGCTGAAAATAAAGGGAAGCTTAGACACCACTTTAAAAAATGGACCCTTGATTTTGAAGCCTCTTGATTCTCATTTCAGTCATCAATTTTTCTCTGAGATAACATTTACCATGGATAATAATGTTGTGTATGTGATTTCAGTTGAATGGATGGTTGTAGAGATGTGTGTGAGTTTTTGTTTGTCCCTGTCTCTTGTCCTCTGTCTAGTGTTTTGTGCTGTTGTTGTTTTGACCTTGTACTTGTTCAGTTTGAAAAACCTGTACTTAAGCTATAATTGGGTTCATTCTTGATCCAACCTCAACATTTCCTTGCTTATCACGGTACCAGGTACTATGTAGTGTTGGTTTTTGGATGAATGCCCTCATTAATTACTCTTTGGCCTGGTCATTTGAGATTTGCCTTCATCATCCAGTCACATCTCTGATTCCAAAATATTACTTGGTACCAAGCATATTGTGCTCTTGTAAATTAATGAATAATTATCACACTCTTGTTGTATGTATGTTACAAGTACATCTCTTTTGTGGTTGGGTTTGGTGGACCATAACTGTATGTTTTTTCTCCTCCTCTGCCAAACCAAGTACAGGTAATAAAAATTGGAAAAAAAAAATTGTTTCACACACAGGATGGTGTTATAAGGGACAAACAGATTTTTTCTGAGGATACATAATATCTCCAAATTGCACTTGTTTGGTTGTAGAACACCCACTGAGTGAGAACAGTTCAGTGAGAGGCTTATTAGACAAAAAAATATGAACTCTACACGGCCAATTTCTTCATGGTAGTTACCATGCAGCTACCACCAAGTAGACACGGATTACTTACCCACTAGACGAACACTCACAGGCCATGTTTTTCTTGCTGCATAGGCAAAAAAATGCTAAACAGAGAACATTTATAATGCCTCCATTTCGTCCACTATCAAAATGGCTGTGGGGTGGCTACATGGTAGCTGCGGGTCTACTCCGGTACTGTCTTGTGTCTACACCATATCCACTTTTTCTCAACCTTGTGGGCAACTACAGGGTAGCCATTGGGGTAGGTACTGTATAGTAGCCACGTCACTGTGTACCTAATAACTGTGTACTTTGGAAGCCATATCTGTGTAAATACGGTGTAGCTGCCGTATAGGCTACCACGAGAGTAAGAAAATGGCCGTGTATAGAAAAGTATGCTTCAATAAACTTTCATGTACAAAAATACTAAATCCATCTTTATATTGTATCAAGATGGCATTTTGGGGCTTTTGTCTGGACCTCATGGTGTCCAGACGGATGGTGTCCAGACGGATGGTGTCCAGACGGATGGTGTCCAGACGGATGGTATCCAGACGGATGGATGTCTGGAAGGATGGACATCCAGATGGATATTAATCTTCTGATTTTTGGTTATTTTAGGTCTATAGGTCTATATATTGATGATTTTCTGAAGTACATAACCATACAACCAAACTATATAATTGAACTATATAGTTATATTGATGTTAGGGTGCACTCATTTTGAAGCAATTAAAAAAATTGTCGGCTCATGTCCATATTTCTGAACATTTGCATCCCTGGGCCTGCAAAATCAATCCTGGCTAGAGACTTGCTTGTGTATCAATATTTAAAGGTGCATATCATGAAAATACAAAATACAAAATTGCATATTTCTTACAGATACGAATGATGAATTTGCATGTAAGATTTTCTACACATGGATTACTAAGGCTAACGGTTCAGATGATATAAAAATCTCAACTTTTTTAGGTAAGTCGGGAGGACGAGGTTGTGGATCATGAAATGCCCCTTTAACATGATAAAACTTCCTTTGTAAAAGGCACACATACCTTCGTACATTTCTATATCTTTTTCCGTGCAGTATGCATTGCCTCCCCATACTGCCAGTTTCTCAATAGCGTCTGGCCTTTTTGCAGCTAGAATCATGGCAGTATTTGCACCGTCACTCCATCCTAATGCTGAGTAACGTTTGTAGCCTAATACCTTAAAAAAAAAAATCAAATACTCTGCTTGAAAGAAACATACAGCATGGAAATTTAAAGGTCCATGGCCCGATCGCTAATAGCCTCGTCCCCAGAAGCCCCAGATTTTACCGGAAGTGGTCAACATTTTGGTATCAGTAGAAAGCTACTATTTTTCTCATTTACCCTGTGAAATCTTAGAGCCAAAAGATGTTTGGTTTGGAAGTTATGAGCGAAAATGTGCCCCATTTTGGTCGACCAATATTATTTTTACACAGTACTCTACGGGGCTTACAAAATCACGTTTTTAGCTCTCACATCAAAATGGATTGAAGTATCGGCGCGAAACTTTACAGATGGGGTTTTGAAGTGAAGGCCAATCTATCAAGATGAAAACTTCATATCCGTAAATCGGGCCATCCCCCTTTAAAACTAAACTAACTGAAATAGATTGATCCTTCTTACATATGAGTTACTTTGATTAAATAAAAATGGAACAAGATAAATTGTAATTTAAGGTTACTAATTAATGTTTTTCAGGGGCAGGCGGCCAAGAAATCCCAATTTCAGACGTCGCCATTGGTTTGACCCGTAAAAGCGAATTCTTGACGAAAAATTCTGAATTTTTTATATGTTGTCAACGAATATTTTCTTATTCCAAAACCGTTGGAGTTGAAGAATCATCTCCACTGGAAGGGTTATTTCTGATTTTTTTGGTATTAATAACGAATGAGGACGAGGTTGTATGTATTTCATGGGAATACCCATGACCGACCCACATCAAAGCACCCAAATTGGTTTGTGGTTTGCACTACGTATTGCTGTAATTTCTTTTGACATTTTTGGTGAATTGCTATAATGAATGAGGCTTGGCCGCCACCACCTGATGTTTTAATACTATTAAATGTATTATAAATGCCTATAAATGCCTTTGAAGTATAGTATAGAGTACTATAGCATATTAACATTTTTTTGCATATTTTTCTGTTTTGTCTGAGCCCTGGGCCATGCTGGAAAAAGTGCTGACTACTAAACTTTATATTCACAAGCAAATTAAGTCAAAATGACTTTTAGGTGTCTTTTGACCTCTTAAAGCCACTATCAGTCATTTTTTCCAAACTCAAAATGTCCATTTTGTGTCTAAATTGCTAATGTTTGGTCATATCAACACCTTATATTACTCTTCTTTGTGAAACACAGATGCTAAAGCATTTTTAAGCGGTCTTGAAGATGCCATTTATGACTGTTTTGCTTACTAATAAAAGTCGGATCCAGACTTTTATTAGTAAACAAATGCATAAAAATCGTCATTTCTTGACAAATAAGACATGTTAAGCTTAGCAACTTACAGAGGTCTTTACTCCAACAATTTCCAATACAATAGTGCAAAAAAAGTACTTTGATGAAAAATAGGGGTCGCAGTTTGTTTACATTTTGAAGAAATTACTGATAGTGGCTTTAACCTGCTACATCCCATAAAATCCACTCTAACTTTGGAGAATACCCATCCATTTCTGTGGCAGAAGAAGCATTTTAAGCATTTTCAACGATTATCTCATATGACCCCTAGATGACATTTGAGGTCAAATTCATAAACATCCCCACCCATTGTTCATCAAACCAAGTCTCAAGAATATCCATTTAAAGGGGATGACCTGATTTAATTGGATAAAGTTTTCATCTAGACGGAATGACCATGACCTTAATATCCATCTGTAACTTTCAAGCAGATATTTCAATTCATTTTGATATGACAGTTAAAAACATGATTTTATAAGCCCATAGAATACTGTGTAAAATTAATATTGGTCGGCCCAAACTGGGACGTTTTCACTCATAGTATTCAAAATCAAGCATCATTCAGCCCTAAGATTTCACATGGTAAATGAGAAAAACAGTAGCTTTCTTCAGCCATTCAATTAAGCAAAGTCCAACCCCTTGAAACAGTCTATTGGGCTGAATGGCGATGTCTCATCAGATTGAGAACCAGAATTTGCCGATCTGAGGTTTCCTTGCAGAAGTGGGGCTACCTGGAAGCAGATCAGGACACTACCTGTGGTTGTGGAACAGCACCACAGATAATGGAAGATCTCTTGGTCTGCCCACTGTTGGAGCAACAATGCACAGACAAGGACCTGGCAGAATTCAGTGAAGCACCCAGACATTGTACCCATCTCTGGCTGGATCATATTTGAGAACTTCTGTTAGTTAGTTAAACCAAAGTTTTAAATCCAGTTTTGTCCCCGCTAACGGGGGTGGCCGGATACACCTCACACTCAGTAATACTGCTGTGTGAGGATTTATTGGAGCAAAAGATAATTGACCAGATGCCCTTCCTGACATCAATCCATAGTTTTTGGCGGTGGGCCTAGCCTTTGGGCAACCATGCCCATCAAGCAAGGTAGCATTGGCTGGATGGCCGCCATTTGCACTCCAGAGCTGATGCCCTTGTAGGTAGATCTTCTTTTTCATTCTACCAGGGTAACCAGCTACCCTCCTCATCAGATTTCTTAGAAATCCGATGAAGATTTGTGTTGGATAAAAGAAGCCTTTTATTTTTTGACTACTTCCAGTAAAATCTGAGGTGACCTTTAAGACTGTAGAAGTAAGGATCACAAAGTGCAGATGGATAAACAGAGAGCCACGAAATCCTTTTTCCTAAACACAATACAGGGCTAAAGCAAGTTTAAGCCAGTCATATTTAGAACATTTGATGAAATTGTACAACCTGGGCAAGAATAAAGGGTAACACAACCTATCAACCAATTGTTAGTGTTAAAAGAAAGAATTTTGTTTTTTGCAAACTTTTAATCTCAACATCATGTCAATATTTTCCCATGGATTTTTTTTACAAAAGAAACACAAACTTTCTTACATCCATAAGCTTGCCTGCATCATCTGCATCCCTGTAGAAGAAATCCAGAGGGAAATCTCTGTCAGGTGGCCTGGATTTTCCATAGCCCCGTGGATCCCAACATATCACTGTGAACGTCTCATGATTGAGTCCTTCCAGCTGAGGCCTAAAATCAGTTTCACATGAACCTGTATGTGTACATGTACATTAGGAAGAAAATAAATGTGATGATAACAGGCATGTTGAAAAAATGTGGTGATCATATCCTAATACCATTAAAGGCTGACTCAGAGATTTCCTGAGGAGGGCACCCTCAATTTTCAAACAAATCATGTTTTTTGCATGTACCTAATGCTTGTCCATATACAAATCACTGTGTGAAATAGCTAAGCTCATATCGGAGTCCTTCATATAGAAAATCACATCTTTGTTATAATTTTCTGGATCTGGAATTTTTGTTCTACACAGTATCCTATGGCACTGTATACTATACATAAAAGTTTACTGCATGAAAATGAAAAATCTGATTCATCTCAAACTTTGGAATTCAGCATTTTAGGTGACTACTTTAGGTCTAGCTGGCTATTTCCAATTAATACTCAGAAAAAATTATATTTTGAAATCTCTGAGTCAACCTTTAATAACAGGCTCTTGAAATTAAATTTGATATGCTGATAGGCATGTTGGTTCTACACATTAAAGGGACCTTAAAGGGCCATGGTACGATCGCTAATAGCCTCATCCCCAGGACCCCAGATTTTACCGGAAGTAACCAAACTTTTGGTATCAGAAGAAAACTACCATTTTTCTCATTTATCCTGTGAAATCTTAGGATGTTTTGTTTGGAAGTTATGAGAGAAAATGTACCCCATTTTGGTTGACCAGTATTCATTTTACACAGAACTCTAAGGTGATTACAAAATCATGTTTTAGTTCTCACATGGTGTCTGAGCGAAAATGAGATGGGGATTCTGAGGAGGACAGAGAGAGCAATGATGAGAGCGATGTGTGGTGTGAAGTTGATGGATAGGATGAGGACTGAGGACTTGATGCAGATGTTGGGTTTGGAAGAAGCGATGGAACGTTTGGCGAATACGAATAGTGTACGTTGGTATGGGCACGTGCTGAGGAAGGATGACGGGCATGTTTTAAGAAGGGCTTTTGAGTTTGAGGTGGGAGGTTTGAGGAGGAGAGGATGCCCAAAGAAGACTTGGAAGAAGCAAGTGGAGGAGGAGAGTAGGAGGGCTGGTTTGAGGATGGTGGATGGATTGAATTGGGTGAAGTGGAAGGAGGGAGTAAGGGTGGTTGCTGCAAGTGTGAGGTGAATCCGGCCAACCTTGTTCACAGGGACAAAACCAGATTTAAAACTTTCAAAGTTTTACTACTACTACTACAACATCAAAATTGGTTGAAATATTGGTGCAAAACTTTACAGATGGGCTTTGCGGGTGAAGGCAATTCTATTAGGATGAAAACTTTATACTTAGATCAGGTCATCCACAT
Source organism: Ophioderma brevispina (assembly GCA_023653785.1). Taxonomy (NCBI): domain Eukaryota; kingdom Metazoa; phylum Echinodermata; class Ophiuroidea; order Amphilepidida; family Ophiodermatidae; genus Ophioderma; species Ophioderma brevispina. Next base: position 5,589 of record JAMKCH010014976.1, on the reverse strand, counting down.
TTAATTAATGGGCATGTGCAGAATCAACTGAAATTTTGGCAATAGCTAGCTTTTCTCAGGGATATCTAGTGAACCATGACCAAAAATGCAGTGCTGGAAACATGAAATGCACCTTAAGCTTACCTAATGCCCCTGGAAGTAGTAGCACAGTTTGCTTTCCTTGACCTGCTTTCTCATAGTAAATGTTAACCCCATTCACTTCTACTTGGCTCCCAGTCCACAGAAGATGAACTGATGGAATGCCAAAGAGAAACAGGAACAATTGTCATTAAAAACTGACGGTCTGATCACTAATAGCCGCATCCCCAGAGCCAGTTGAACAAAGTGAAGAATAAGGTGGTGTTTTCAAATGAAGTAATTGTACATGAACAAATTATGTACAAAAACTGGGCAGCAGAATTAAATGTCCTAGTCAACGCATGCATGGGTAAAAAATCTCCTGAAGGCTTGTACTGCAAACTCCTGGAAGTGATTGACTATGGGAAAAAGCCTGAGGATAAAAAGCAAACTTGTAAGTTCCATAGCTGTATATTTCGGGAATTCCTAACCTGACCCATCTAACACATTTTTTCTGACCACTTATGAATTTGGAAACTTAACGGAATAAACCTGTGATTTATTTCATGAAGGTTTTCCAAATTCATAAGTGTTCTTATGGGTCAGGTTAAACGAAAACTCCCTTACATTTCAGCGGATGTCACATTGTCTATAAGAGATGTCAATTTGCTCCCTGTAAACATGATGGAAGAGAATGTTCTTACAGCATTGTTAGCTTGTTGACTGATCTGCGGTGTGTCTGTATCCAGTTAGTCAAAATCAGAGGTTTCATGCTGCTTGCTTGGTGCAATGTACATTGCAAGTATTCTAAGAGGTGTTTTAAAAACTCAGGCATGCAGCTTCATCTCCAGGGATAGTCTTCCATAAAAATTTGGAGGACGTTTCTTGAGGCTTGGAAAAATCAAGTCGACATTAATAATCTGGGGCTTCACCAGTTGGCGGTGCAAGACTTCTTTTTTGGGGGAGTTAAAAAAAAGAAAAAAAGTGAAATTTTTTGGTAAAAACAACCCAAAATAGCAGATTTTTAACCTACATTTGGTCAAAATTGCTGATTTTGCCAACATTTTGTGATTTTGGGCCCCAAATCACGCGATTTTGCAAATCTGTCATTTTTTTTTCTTCTGGCTGAGAGGGGGTGGGGGTGGGTGGGGACTGGGGAAGAAAAAATGAGGGACAATATCCTCCCTAATGCCCCTTGGTGCTGCCACTGGAACTTCAATTGATGTCTTCATCACCATAGGGTAGAATGGTAGGTCTAGTACAATTATCCTGTCGAAAGTGGCAGATGGGATTCTCCAATCCATCATTGACCTCTTGCCTGCTCTCCTTGTCATAGTCACTAATTGCTGGATATTGACAACCTTCCAGTTTGGGGGAAATGAACCCAATTTTGCTTGTTCCAATTCACAACTTGATCGGGGGGGGGGGGGGGGGGGGTGTGGTGGGGGGGGGGGGGGGTGGGGGTGGGGGGGGTGGGGGGGCAAGGGGGGGTAGGACCGACCTGGGGGGCTTCGTTGTGGGAATTGGGGATTTCCATTCCAAACGGTATTTTGTGGAACTGTTACGTGGCATTGTACTATGGCATCTCTGCTCAGTGACATTACAAAATCAACTCCTTAACCCTTCGTTCAAAAGATCTTAGTTAGGCCTATATCGTGATAAGTTAACGGAAAATTATTAATGGTCAAAATCCATCGAGGTTAGTGATTAAAGCAATATTAGCACATTTTTTTGAAGAGCGCCCCAATTTTTCAAAAAATTGAGATTTTTACAGGTTGCAATAACTGGCTAAGTAAACTATACCTGGAATGGTTAAGCTCTACAGTGTCTATTTGTCGCAAACGAGGCTTTTTGTAACTAGAATATTAATTCGGGATCCCGATAATAATTCACGGCTGCTGGAAACGCCTTCCATTGAAATATCCGGGAAATAACGCCATGCGTCACCCCCAACCCCCCCCCCCCCCCCCCCCCTCCCTCTACGCTCATCATTAGTTGTTTTTGATCAGGCAAGTCAAGTTAGAAGTCATTTTCTTGAAGTGGCAGCTATTTTCAATCATGGACGACATAAACTTAGCATTTCCTTCAGCTCTGTCCGTTAAGTACACTCTAGATCCATTCTAATTACATTTTATGATAATCGCATTTTTAAGCATTCTCGTTGCAGGTGTAGTTTTCTAGACAATTACAACATAACTGCAAAAATATCAAATTTTGAAAATTGGGGGCGCTCTTCAAAATGGGCGAATATTGCTTTAACCCTCGCTGCCAAACCTTGTACTTTTTCATAACGCATTTAAGATTTAAATCTTCGTGACCAGACCTAGTCTTCAGTCAAGTCAGTGTGTAACCGTTCGATATTCTCGTAGTATGCCCTCCTATGGTAAGTCTTTGACATGACAAAGACTATGCCCCCGGATGTTTATGCTGTTTTGAATTCGATGTTGCCGTTATGGGGTGGGGTAGATTGGCTGTCCTACCCCCCCACCCCCCCTGAACGTGATTCTAGTTCTGTAAGACAGTACTTAAGTGGGTCCCATAGGATGGCTCAAGAGTGAATTAAATATACTGAAAAATCATTTTTGTCAAATAGATGTTATATAAAACAAATGAAAATCCCCAATGATAGTATCCTTTGTCTAACAATTGCAGGATTCATGATGGGTTTTAGTAGCGTCAGATTGTAAAAAATCACAAATTCCACAGGGAATTTTTTCATACTTTTCACATTTTGATTTTAATTTCAAACCAAATCCATATTTTCCATTGTTCTTAGGAGATTCTTAAACTTTGTGTACTTTTGACATGATTTTGCCTGCTGTTGGTATTGTGAAAATTTCATAACTCAAGAAATTCATTTTTCCGCCAAAAATCTGGTCAAATTCCTGGTTTTGAAAAAAAAAAAGATCCACCACCCTCCGTGAATTATGAATATTTTTTCTATGATACCCGCAGCATGGAAATCATTTAAAAGTACACCAACTTTCTTAATCTGCAAAAAAATAGAAAATAGGATGTAGAGTTTGGAAATGACATTCAAAATGCAAAAATATGAAAAATGCTCTATTTTTGTGATTTTTACATATCTGACAGCTAAAACCGTCAGGAATCATATGATTGTTCGAACACAATACCATATCATTGGTTTTCATTGTTTTATTATAACCATCAATTGACAAAAATGATTTTTCATTACTATTTAATCACTTTAAGCCACTATGGACCCACCTTAATTAACATTTTTGTTATAAAAGGTATATAGTATATATTGCGCAAAGCACTTCTGCTAAACACTCCGAGGTGATGGTACTTTGTAACAATGAATACCCACTGTTGTGGTGTGAACAGTGCTGTATCTATGTTGCTGAATTCTAATTCAACTTGTGTTAAAGCAGCTCTTGGAACACCACTCTTTCACATATTTTAGTTATGATCAATGCAGAGGATTGGAACCCTAACAATTTGGATATGGTTGGACTTGGAATTAGAGCAACTGGAATGTTCCCTTAGGTGCGCATCAAAAGATAATATTTGTGCAACTGTATTTTCAGTTTCACGGGGGGGGGGGGGGGGGGGGGGACTTAGTGAGGGTGACTTGTGGAAAAGGGGGATGGGGGTTCTTAGTAGAAAATAGGCAGTGTGTGCGACTCTTCTGTTGGGACTACGCACATCCCTAGTCCCAATAGTGACTCTTCTAAGTAATAAGAGTCACACACACTGCCATTGCAACTGAGTGTACATGAAATTTAGTTTTTTTGTGAAGATTTAAGAACCACAACATGCACTTCTATACTGCTGAAATGCTAAAATTACCTAGTTCTGCTAAGCATAACTCCACATTATGTCTTTAACATGTTGTCATTAACAGATGTGGAGTTATGCAAAACCACATGGAATACCTTTCCCCTGTTACCAGCATGAGCAGGCCATTTCAAAGACCCAACTTTGCAGACTGCAGACGAACAAAATACCAAAAGCAATTCAGAATCGAGTTGATATATGTTCCTTAGATAATAAATTACCTTTTGAAATAATTAATCCTCAAAAATTTGTCTAAAAACAGTAGAAATCCATCATTTTCCGGAGAAACAACCTTTCTCATGCAGAAGTGATTGTAGTTGCAATTTTCTTCAAATTTGTTAATTTCTAATTCTTTTAAGTTTTTTTCACATATTCATCACATAGGATCTCAAGTTGTGTTTGATAGTGAAAACAGGGATATATCGTACATTTAGAGGGATTTTGAGATCGACAAAGTTGAGGTAGGTAACAGGGGAAAGGTATTCCATGTGTTTTTGCATAACTCCACATCTGTTCGCTTAGCAGAACTATAAAATTACCTTGCATGTGTTCTCCTTAGTACTCAGGGCTTGAAATAAGGATTTCAGATCCAGGAGCAATTTTTGGTGTTTTTAACATTTTATTGCCCCTGGTCTATACAAATGTACACAGTTTTGTTTCAGAACCAGGGGCATTTTGCCTTTGGAAAGAATTTAGTATTCCGCCACCACCCTGTGAATTTGGCAGACTCGACGGAATAAACTGCATGTTGTTGGATGTGGTGGCAGAATACTGAATTCATCCCTTGCCTTTTAGCAGGGGTAAATTTTCCCCTTGCCCCTGCTTATTTCAAGCCTTGTTAGTACTAGAACATGGATATTGTGAGTAATTATTGCAGGCTTTCATCACTTTCAGAGAAAATCATGGACCACCTAACTCACTGACGGAATAAAGCTCGTTAACGGAGTAAATCTCATTAACGACCCAGGTCAAAATTCCAGTTGATCCCAGATGAACTGGTTTCAACTGGAACCAGTTGAAATCCAGTTGATCCCAGTAGAATATCCAGTTGAATCCAGTTGAATCAGTCGATTCCGTGACGGAAAATGGAACAATTTTCAAATAGGTTTTTACTGACCAGTTGAACTCAGTTAAGACCAGTTACAAACAGTTAAAAACAGTTGAAACCAGTTAGTTCTGTCACGGAAAATGGAACAACTTTCAACTAGGATCAACTGGAATTTTGACCTGGGGAAATAAAGGGAAAGAGTTTCATAATGTCCTCCTCCCCTACGAATTCTTATTCTGCAGCCATGTGATGGATAAATCACAGCCTAAGCCTAGCCTTAGCTAGGAACAACCAGACACCCTGCCGTTGGTGGCGACATTCAGCTCTATTTCAACTTGAGTAGTTTTTTTGTGGTGTTGCTAGGTTCAATAAATCTATAAAATCCCACTTAACACCCATATTGGGTGCAATCTGTGACTCTGTGTGGAGGTTAGTTATTGTGCTCTGTTCACTGATCATGCCACCATTGTGTTGACAAATCCTTGTCATTGTATTCCCTGTTCACTCATCCACGCAAAACACACAGCCCAGCTTTCAGTGAGCCAATAGTTCAGTGCAGTTGCCAGCTGGTGGTCACAAGTTTTGGAGCTCATCCTGTGCTTAAAAAGAAGTCAGTTTAAGGACACATTTTTTACTATAACTTTGTTATTTCTAGTCTTAGTTAAGTAAGCAACCTCTCCTAC
>JAMKCH010014975.1:0-26847 GCA_023653785.1 Ophioderma brevispina | reverse complement strand
TTATGTAACCAACCGAACATGTTGTCCACGTCCCCTCCTTGGGAGGCTTTTTCCTCCACATTTCCCCCAAAGAACACAGAATCCTACAGCCGTGGGTCTGGGCCATTCTTCCAAAAAAGTAAACCTTTTGATAAAAATTTGTTAACGGTTATTGCAAATTTCTTACATTATCATGTGAACCACCCTTCTAAATTCCTGTCATGTAATTTGAACAAATGTTCAACTCAAACACCCTCATTGCATAAATGAACGTGTTAAATTGGGGTATAAAAGTTGAATATTACACCATTTTGCTTCTTTATTTTTATATTGAATAGCTAGAATTTTTGTTTTTAAAATACTGCCAAAGATTGCGGGACTTCTTCAATTTTTACATGATGTTGATAAAAATTACAAATTTATAGAATTAGACAAAGTAATTAACAAAAGAATTTAATTGACTTGGTATGTCACACACATGACCAAAAGACAATGAACAAGTTTTTATTACTAGAAAACTACGTCTCAGTAATGTCATATTTCATGTCAAAAGCCAGTTCTATGTACCTTATGTTATACAAAATAAATGGTTTCAAATCTTTCTTCTTTCAGAAGTTTTGATGTGCTATTACTGTCACACACATGACCGGCCCTCACCCATTTTAGATTGGAAGGGACTAAAGTTGTGGTCATATTGAGAAACCTAGCAGTTGTGTTAACTTTTATGATCAGTTAAATAGAATATGGTCAGTTTAAACAAAGAAAAACAACAATTTTAATAAAGGACTGGTTTAACTTGATTTCCATGTATCTTTTTAAAGTTTTGGGGGTGAGGTGGAAGTTGCCCAAATTTAGCAGACTTGCAATTTTCAACACAAGAAATCTGCATACTAGGAGTAGGAATTGTTTTTGCATTGTTATGAAAGTGTTTTGAAATAGTTGAGGACATTAGGGAGTACACAAGATTTATAACAACTCGTTTTGGGGCACAGTTAACAATGGTCACAATTTTGTGTTGAAAGTCATTGGAGATGTCACACACGTAACCACCAATGTCAACACGTGACCGTACTTATGATATAAATTTTGTTAATTATAATATGGTTTGTTGTTACTGTTTAATTACCAACAGTGTTTGTAAGGACAAAGCTACCCCAATGTCTTTCTGAAATAATAAAGAATGGTAAAGTACTGAAATTAATCACAGATTTTAAAGGAATGAAGTTTGAATTCTAAAAACCCCTTTTTGTCTGAGGTCACAAACTTGAAGAACTTTATTGGCCCCTCATGATGAAATAACCAATATGGAGAAGTTAGAAAACATTATGGTTAGGTTTGGACTAAAGGTTAACTCTTATCACCAAAAGTAAGTTAAATAACAGAAGGTTATATTGGCAAACCAGCATTGGGTTGAAAACAAAATTGACCGTTTTATGGTCACAAACGTGACCGAAGAATGGCCCATCTCAGCTTTTTGCGTCCACTATATTCAAAGAATATTTTAATAAGCTGGGGCAACGCCATAAAAAATTAATATTTTAGTGACACAAACACATACATACACAAGTTACAAATGATTGCAATGGTCCTGCCAAATGAGCTGGCGCCACAAAAAACAATCCCCACCGAAAAGTAAGAAAGTTCCACTCACCTAAACTGTAAAAGAAACCCTGCAAGGAAAAAAAATAGATCCCAACTTTAACCCTAAAATCAAAAGGAAAAAAAATCATCAGAGCATTTAATACCAACGTGCCTATCAATGAATTGGAATTCTATTGATAAAACTTTTGTACAAACCCCAAAATGGCACTATGGGTGCTTATGAAAAGAAGCGTTAAAGCTAACTCATTGAATTGAGGACGCGGGCGATTACCTCAGCAACTGTGTTACCATTTAAACCACTCAAGTGCAAAGTGCATGCAAGTGTATACATCTATTTGAATTGTATTGTAGTTGCCATTATAGGGAGGTTGTTATGATATTTATTTCAAAAGCCCATTTTTTTAAACCAAATTCTTACAGTGATAAGGAATGTTGAAATGGCACGAAATCAAACAAGAAATGTTAGGCAATTATTGGCGGGGAGGGGGAGCAGAATCTTCCCAAACAGCTTGAAGGTCAAGTACCCAGCGTTAGGCTCAAGTACCCAGCTTTAGCTCAAGTAACCCAGCTTAAGCCACAAGTACCAGCTTTAAAGTACAGCACCCAGCTTAGACACAAGTATCCGAGCTTAAGGCACAAGTACCCAGCTTTAGGCACAATTGTACCCAGCTTTAAGACAAGTTACCACTTTAGGCAACAAGTACCAGCCTTGCTCAAGTACCCAGATTTAGGCACAATACCAGATTAAGTACAAGTACCCAACGTTGCCACAAGTACCAGCTTTATTTGGTTCAATACCCCAGCTTTAGGCACAAGTACCCAGCTTTAAGTACAAGTACCCAGTATAGCCACCAAGGACCAGCTTTAGGCACAAGTACCCAGCTTTAGGCACAAGTACCCAACTTTAGGCAAAGTACCCAGCTTAGGCCAAGTAACCAGCTTAGGCACAAGACCCAGCTTTAGGCACCAAGTACCCAGCTTTAGGCATAACTAACCAGCTTTAGGCATACACGACCCAGGTTTAGGGCACAAGTACTTGATGGTATGTATCCACATGTTTGTTTCGTTTTCTGGCCATTCTCCATATAAAACCTGTCTACTGATCAGTACCTTCACTTCCAATCATTACATTACCGTCCGGAGAGTGTTATGCATACCTAATTTACAGAGCACGATATTGTGGATCTTTACTGTATATCATCTGAGATACTGGACCACGAAGAAAGGGTTACAGATGGGACTGGATGGCAATACACAGGCTCCTTATGAGACCAAGCACAGATATTAATCGATACCCCTCCAATTCATCCTCTGTCACCGCGCCGAGCACAATTGTGGGTCACGGTCATTGTGCGACTTATCAAGTACACAACCAATTCTTCATGGGAGTACCTTTTAAAGTACTGTTAAGTAAAGCACAGAGTACCCACCCACATGGGTACACATCGCCGGCTGGCAAAAAGTGGGCTTTTAATCATCCAACCTAGGTACAGGAAGCCCACGAAGCACCAGTGTTGGGAAATTTCACCTCAATAGGGTCATGTGTGATCCCACAAAAATCCTATACACATAAAATCACGGACTTTTATGCTCATTTTAGGCAACAAAAGGTTAGTACATAGTGAATTTCGCATTGATATGAAATGGTCTTGTGGTTCTTAAAATTCTGAACACTTTTTATCGTAAGTACTGACATGTTTAGTTACAGTACAGTATCGGCATCATTGCAATGCAACTATGGGATGATTGAAAACACCCCTCTGACCCCATACCTAACATTAACCAGCCCATCACAACCTTTGGTACCAGTACTGTTCAGCTGAATAACTCTCTGGACTACTGGTCTAAAGCCTGTGAATTTTTCATGACTTACATAAATTGGACCATGTTGTTCATGCTGGAAAAAAAACGGTACCCCTAGACATTAAAAATGTTTGAACTGAGCAAATACTTTATTGCCTTATAAGATACATAGAATACTATCATCATATTTTACCAACTGAAGTTAAAAAAATTATTAATTTTGTCTATTTTCATAAAAACATTAATTAAACAATGTGCGATATATTCTGCTAAGACCACAAATCATTGTGGACGGAAATAAAACTTCTTTGTCTGTAGTTGGACGGAAAAAAGTTTACAATTTAAAAGTTTACTTATATTACAATGGCCCCCAAAATATCTCTTATCAATTTGTGTTTCACAAAATTAATTTCATTATAAAAATGTCTTACCCATTTTGTAACATTAGTATGTGAACAAGATGCGGTCGATATGTTAATGAAATTTCTCTTGTAATGCCACCACAGGGATGATCCTACTAAAAGATTGTGGTAAACATATACAATCTTGTACCCCATTTTTTTTAAAAATACACTTGAATTTCCAGAAGTTATACTTAGTAATGCTATTTGTGAAGGCACATGCAGATTATTTAAAAATGATTTACATGGACAAGAGAGAGCATGTAAAAATACATGTTATTAAGGAAGTTGTAAAGGATATATAAAAACTAAAGAAGTTGGACATCCTGGTGTGTATCAAACCCGGGGCTCCCGGCGCAACGGCCATGAGAGGGATGGCAAAGTCATGAGGGTATTATTGGCCAAGCCAGCGATTTGTGCCCATATATACTCCCCGCTAAAAAATCCGGGGGGGGGGGGGGAGGGGGGCAGCTGGGGGAATCTTGCCCCCCCCCCTTTGCCCCCCCTGAAAAAAAAGCTGGCTACGCCATGATGTGCCTAATGCATTGATAAGAATCCATGATGTGGAGGTTTGAGCGATTATCCAGGGCTTGGGCGTTCATTTGAAAGGCAAGGTTTGAGCACTGATGGCAATTTCAACATCGTCGGATTTTTTAGGCGGGGAGATATAGGTGTTTGTACGATGACGTATCAAATCTTTTTGGACTTACTGCATTTCTATCTCAGCTCAGTGATTTTAGTTATGATAGGGTTACAATCAAGATAAGGTATAAATAAAAACCTCTAATAAAGGAAACCAACCGAACAAGATATTTAACAGGTTATCTTTCAGTTATACCAATCGTTCAAAATTTACAGGAGTAATGGTTTTGGGTATGTACATGTAACTGAACATGATGCATGAAAATCTAAGGGAGTGCGTTCTTAAACGTCATGTTTCACAAGTATAATACCTTCAAACAAAAAATACAATTCAAAAGTCCGGCTACTTTGCTAATTGGCAGTCCCTAAATGACTGTATGCTTATAGATTTCTTCTCATTAATTTTCTAATTATAGCGTGCTGTTCGGGACATTTGTCCCTTAAAAATTTGACTGCATAATTGCAATATGGTTGTGTCTGATTGGACACTGAGAATGAAATAAATAAATTACATAAGGATTAAACCTAAACATTCAAAAGTTGTAGGTCTCTAAAAAACAAAGAGGTTAACATAACACGGTCGGGTGCCTTTCGAACCTACCACTATAGGTGATATCTATTGGCCTTACCAACCCAGTCTGATAGCTCAGTTGGTTAAAGTGCCGTGCTAGTAATAGGGAGGGGGTCACCGGTTCGAATTCCGGCCAAGCGCCACATTTTTTTTCTCACACTTGTGGACGCTTGGCCTATCTCTAGGTAAAGATCAAAAATAATCCATTCCTGGCTATACTGGTGAACTAAAGTAGTTAAATGTCCAGAACAAATATAAAGATGTATATTTAAATTACCATTCTGCGCATTGCTAGGAAAGGCAATTGGACACCTGTGTAACCTAACACCTATAGATGATATCAGCTCTACCAACCCAGTTATTTTGATAGCTCAGTTGGTTTTAGAGCACCGTGCTAGTAATAACAGCGGTCGTCGGTTTTGTTGAAGCGGAACAAGCCGCACATTTTTTTTCAAAAACTTGTAGCTGCGGTGGCTATCTGTAGGGACAAGGATTAATGGGAAAGATTAATAAATTGTTTGTGTTTGACTGCATCTTTCAATAGATACACTAATGCCTGTCATTACAAGAAAGCCTTAATATTGATTGATCTCAATAAATATTAACTTTATGAGCATGAGGTATGTTGAAATCTGTTGGCCAAGATGATCTTGAGACCATACTTTTTCCCCAAGAAGAGCCGAGGGCAAACTATGGCCTTGGGAAGCAAAACTGTCAAAGATTAAACCATACCTAAACATAACTCTGCAATATAAGTCAATTTTCTTTTTATATACCTCCCTACAATATGTTTCCTTCATTAACAAAAATAATTTTTATAAATAGGTACATTTGCAATATCCTACACATTTACTTTATTGCAGGATTTTGGCAAAATCCCTCTATTCCTTGAAGACAAAGCAGGAAGTCGATAGTCCCATTGGTGCAGTAATGCTAATGCACATGTGATAGATTCTTGCCCCAATCAATGGCCCAACCATAAAACCAGTTTTACTTATCTCAGAAGCAGCTATTTTCTTCTTCAATTGCCAACTCTGGTGTTTTCATTGAAATCTCTAACTCCAAAATTAATTAATAAGACTGCCTTGGTGAGGGAATCAAATCTACAACCTTTGGATTACAAGATGAGTATCTGCAGAAACACACCACACATCCCAGCCAACAGAAAGTTGTTTTTTTGTAAAATTTAAAGGTCCTAGGAAATGAGGTGGTAAACCTACTCCAAATTTGTGTGGGACATTCCACTCCAATAAACAAGGGCCAGAAAAAGAAGCTCAACACCAGTGACATCATTAGTGGAAACTATTGATTTTCATTCAGTGTCATGAAAAATAGATTTCACACCAGTCACCTTGGGATTTTTCTAGTACTCCTCTGAAATTCAATAGTTTTCACTAATGAATGTATGCATCACCAACCCAAATACTTGAATCTCCTCCCTTCCCTTTGTAGACTTGAACACAAACCACAGACAATTCTATGTCATTTCTTGGCCTTTAAACAGAATAAAGTGCACAATGCATAATCATGAATAACAACCGCCTATAGACTAGTTGAAATTTATGCTCCTGGACATGATTTTTGGCCAGAATCCTGCATTAGCTAATGCTATACAATGCATTTATGGTGATTACATTAACTGTATATCAATAACATATATGAAATTTGATGGCTTATTGTCCCCCTCCTACGTACAAGGTGGTTTTCATGGTTTCATTACCCAATGCAAAACAACTACAACAGCCAGATTCCTTGTAAGGAGTAACAATATCACTACTCCCTAGGAGAAAACCTGCCTTTTGGATGGTAAGAACCTAACCCTACAATAGTGGTTGCATGGTGGTGATTCTGAAAGTTTTAACCACACCTTGCATGATTATTGCATCATCTCACCTCAGTAATTATTGGTGACTGCTGAGCACTGCATGTTTGTATGCAACAAGACTATTCTCCTCAGGCTTTCACAGATTTATCTTCTATGGGTACCCAGAAATTTCAATACATGGATCCTGGGTTTTCCTACCGGAATCATTTTTTACCGAAATTCCTATCCCATGCAATGCACCACGATGTACGAGTAGATATGCATCAACTCCATCACGCTCGCAGTTTAGTACGCCTCCTTTAAACTACACGCACATTTTGGTGGTGCAAAAATACAAGGCAATCAAAGAGTACTCGTTTACTGGGTACATATTTATGTACAGCAAACGTTTTTCGCATATGACCTCAAAAAAATAATCCACCTCAACTGCCTGTCATTACAAAGAAAGCCTTAAGTATTGATTGATCCTCATAATAAATATTAACTTTCAGGAGCATGAGGTATGTTTAAATCTGTTGGCCCAAGATGATCTTGAGACCATACTTTTTTCCCCAAAGAGGAGCCGAGGCCAACATATGGCCTTGAAGGCACAAATCAAAAAAAGAGAACCATACCTAAACATACTCTGAATAGAGTCATTTTCTTTTATATACCTCCTACATATGTTCCTTCATTAACAAATAATTATAAATAGGTACATTGCCAGATCTACACATTTACCTTTATTGCAAGGAATTTGGCAAAATTCTATTCCCTGAAGAACATAAGCAGAATCGATAGTCCGCCATTGTGCAAGGAATGCATTCCACATATGGATTTCTTGCCCCAATCATGGGCCAGAACCATAACCAGTTTAATTATCTCAGAAGGCAGCTATTCACTATCTTCTATTGCCAACCTGGTGTTTTCATTGCAATCCTAAAACTCCAAATGAATTAATAAGCTGGTGAGGGATCAAATCCACAAACCTTTGGATTACAAATGATATCTGCAGAAACACACACACAATCCCAGCAACAAAAGTTTGTTTTTGTAAAATTTAAAGGTCCTAGGAAATGAGAATGAAACCTACTCCAAATCTTTGTGGGACATTCCACTCCAATAAACATGGCCAGAAAAGAATACACTACCATGACATCATTAGTGAACTATTGATTTCATTCAGTGTCATGAATATATTCACCCCATTTCACCTTGGCATTTTCTATTACTCTCGAAAAATCATAGTTTCACTAATGATGTCATCACCGACACCCAACTATTAATCTCTTCCCTCCTTGTAGACTTGACACAAACCCATCAATTCTATTTGCATTTCTTTGGGGACCTTTACCAGAATAAAGTTCCACATACTCATGAATAACACCGCTATGGATACTATTTGGAAATTTAATGCTCCTTGAGCATGATTTGGGCCAGAATCTCGCATTAAGTAATGCTATAAACCAATGCATATATGTGAGTATAACATTATACAGTATACTCAAATTACATATATGAATTGATGGCTTATTGTCCCCTCCTAAGGACAAGTACTTTCATGTGTGTCATTTACCCAATGCAAAACAACTTACAACATCCAATTCCTATAGTATGATACACAATATCACTCCCTATGAGAAACCTGCCTTTTGATGTAAACCAACCCTAACATAGTGTTGCAATGGTGGGATACTCTGAATTTAAAAACCACAACAGTGCAAGTTATTTCATCCTCATCACCCACTCACCTGGCAGTAATATTATTGTGACTGCTTGAGCACTCAGTTTGATGCAACAGACGTATTCTCCCTCAGTGCTTTCACGATTTAGTTTCTATTGGTACCCAGAATCAGAGACATGGATCCTGGGTTTCCTACCGGAAATCATTTTTTAAATTAACCGAAATTCCTATCCCACAATGCACCAACGATGTACGAGTAGTTATACATCACTCCATGCATGCTCGTAGTTTAGTGCGCCTCCTTTAAACTACACGGACTTTTGGGTGCCAAAAAATACAAGGCAATCAAAGAGTACTCCGTTACTGGTAAAATTTATTAACACACAAAACGTTTTCGCACAGTTATGACCGAAAAAAGACCGTATGACACAAAACACCATATAATATATATGCGCTATTTTTTATTTTATCTACTCGTACATCGTTTTGTGCATTCCTGCTCCCACAATGCATAGGACTGTCGGTACAAATGATTTCCGGTAGGAAACCCAGGATCCAGTAATTGCAAGCAGGCTGAAAGATGATGTTCAAGTATGACCTGGTTGGGTACTCCTACTATGAAGGCCTTTCTCTTGGACATGTATCTGATATGAAATTTGGCCTAGGGGGAGCAATAATAGTCACTTTGTAGTACCCACAGCGTACCCAGGACACAAAGCATCAAAGGGAGGAATGTGACTGTGTAGAAGGAAAGTGGGAATTCTAATATCCATCTACGTGGTCACAGGAATGGTTGGAATTTGTGCAAAATATAGACCATATTGTCTGTAATAAAAAGCCCTGAAGGAGGTAAAAAAAAAAAAAAAAAAAAAACAAAAAAAAAATTTTTTCAAAAGGTGGAGTTAATTATAGGCCGGGAGGTTACTCAGCCACAAAGGGGTAGGTACATATGTGCCGCGATACGGGTCGCATTTTCATCCCTTACAATGAGAATTTTTTGCAAACATAATGCTATATGATTGGGTCCATTTTTTCCAATGTACTATATAAATGGGTCATTTTTATGTCTGAAACTACTAAAAATGGGTCTATAATGGGAACTGTAGTACAAAGGGGTAACTTTTGACCAGCTATATTAATGGACTCAATTTTAAGAGTTACAAATATGAATGTCCATGTTTTTGGACCTTACATATATGAATGCGGTTCATATTCTTACAAATATCCTTACTATAAACATGGGTCCATTTTTTGAATGTTGAAATGGTGAAGGCCACCTGACTACCCAATTTTTGGGTGAAGTACCCCCACCCCCCAGGATGGTCATTTGTTCAATTTCTACTTCAATTCGCAGTAGAAGTGCCACGTAATACGATTGCCCCCAGCAATCGGTTCCAAACAAATCACAAAGCTTATAACGCAGGAATTTCAAAACTTTTATTATACAGCATGTGTTCTGTGGTGGTGTGGATTTGTTTGGACCGTTGCTGGGGCAAGGAATCCATCGTGGCACTTTGTACAGCGAATTGCAAACCATAGCAGCCATCAGCCAGAAACAGCCTACAGAATGGGTGCTCCCACCACACACAAAAAAGGATCGATGTTTGAAACATATCAAAAATGCTGCAATGCACATTTGCACAAAATAGCATCTAAGCCCAACTAAAATGACATGTTTAACACTTTTTACAAGCACAGATAACATTTGCTTAGGAAAATCTAAAAGATATGTAAAGGTAACTTCACTTTAATTTGACAACACATGGCGAGTGGCACAAATTAGCCAGTTTCAGGCTGGCAAATCTAGTCACAATTTATAGTTGCGATTGTGGTTAATTGTGTGTTCGGCACATATTGTAAATTTTAGGGATGTTTGGTTGGAAATAAGTGGGGGGCGTTTATTAGAGAGGGTGATTTAATAAAGACAATACGGTATATAGGAAGTGATATTATAAAGGTCTATAAGGTATTATTATGTTTTAATTATTACTCTTATTATTCAAAAATGATACAGCAAAAATCGAAATATTTAAGTTTACCACAAGGTATATGTGCGATGCACTGCATAGAGTTGTATATAAAAGTGTGCATATTAGGTCATGTTAAAAAAACAATTCGTGAGGAAATTTAAAATACAGAACCAGGCATGATTACATTTATACTTTGTCTCATCTGAAGTGTGAAGTGCCGCCGGCGCGCGCGTAACACCCAGTGCTGGCCCTTTTAGTTGGCAGTCCGATTGTGCTTTACCTATGGGGCGCTGAAAGTCGGTTAATGTTTACGCCCGCGTCGCTACTTCCTACTTCGAGCTGGGACAGAGTATAAATGTTTACACCAAAATGAATACACTCAATTTCTGGAGTACCAGTGTTATCAAAAGCATTCTTTGAACTTCGAGTGAGAGATCGGGTTCTTGTTGCCTATGCAATGTGGCATTTGAAGCCAGTGTGGGATGATTTGATGAAAGATACCTCAAGTTTAAAATTCAAATTCTTTATCATAATGTTTCACTCTGCATGGTGGAGCAAGAAGCTGATCAGTGGGGGGACATACAGTGAGGGCGTACTTCGTGTTACAGTTCAGAATCCTTATTGAGTGCTGCGTGCATGATGGATATATAGCGCATCGGTGGGACACTTTTTTTACGCGAGGGCGTACTTCGTGTTACAGTTCAGAATCCTTATTGAGTGCTGCGCTATGCACGATGGAATCTAGGTTGGATCGTTTGGGGAAGTTTGGTAAGATGCCACCCCTACGGAAGAAGCTGCTGATGGTAGTCTTGGTGGAGTGGGGGACTGGTGGAGGGATGACCTGGTGGGGTGTGGGGGGGAGGGTGGTGGACGAATCCTTCGATAAAATCTGTGGCAAATGAGAGGAAAAAGAGAAAGTTAGGAAACTCACAAAATACGTCAAATCTCAATTAGGCTACAGCTATGTAAAACAAAATACATTCTCCCCCCTTTCCTGGATAACCCCAAGAAAGCCTTACAAATGAAACTTATTTTCCATTGGAGTCTATTCAAGTGGGATTTGGGACAGCAGGCGGAATTGGGCCAGCCAGGGGGAATCCCTATCTTTTCGAACTGACTGATACACATGTGCAGGGATGACTTCACTGTAATGGGGCAGGTAGCTTAACATCTCCAAAGGACAGGGTTTATTATCATTGGTCATTTGCCCAAATCCAGCTGAACCATCATGGAGAGCTAATCCCAATTATAACCCAATATCTCTATACAGATTAAATCCAAAATTCAGGAACACAATTAATCCAGTGATTGGACCCCCAGGGATTGAACCAGAGACCTCCAGCACCAAAGGTTAATACCATAACCAGTGGGCCATGCTCTCCTCTCTGGATAAGCAACTTGAAATAATATAGGTTTACCAGTTCGTTTAAAACATTTCGTTGTATTTCATATCTGTTAATTGTGTTTTCGTCACAAGAAACGGAAACGTGAGTTTGTTAAACAATTTCGTCTGTGAAGTCAATTATATTAAACCACTTGATCAATAAACATTAACTTACTTTCACAACATCTTCGTCAAGATCAATTAATTTTGTCGTCCTCCATGGACCATCATCTGCTTGTACAAAGTAATGTCGTCTTTGGTCATTAATTTCACAGGTAGGCTCAGTTATATTTCGTCCGTGTGGTGTATGCAGAGGGCCATGGCTGTAGAGTAGGCCTATAACATCAGCAACATTCGAGGGTTGACAAAAACAAGAGGGACGGAACTCAACACTGAAAAGAAATATTAAAGAATTTCTTTACTTCTGCTGTAATAAGGCTTTTGAGAAATGTGATGTTTAATATTTTCACTAAGCAAAATCTATGCATTACTCAAATGTAAAACATCCCATAAGATTATATATAGAGTACTGTAAGCAAACATTAATAAACAAAGAACAATTTTTAATTATGAACAGCAGAATTAAAGAAATTACTTTTATGTTTCTTTCAGTTTGAGTTACGTCTTTCTGTTTTGTAAACCCTCGATTTAGATAATCTCTTTTTTCTTTGTCACCTCATTTTTCTTTCTTTCCAATTTTTCTTCTTCACCTCATTTTTCTTTATTATTCATTTTTTCTTCCTGTTATATCATTTTTGAAAATGTCTATTTATTTTTGATTTCTTAATTTGTTCTTTATTCTTGTGCTCGGATATAAATAAAGGGAAAAAAGACAGAAAATTATAACAGATTTGTGTGTTACAGGAATAGCTTTTAGTCTGGCTTAAACGTACAGCACACGATGAGGAAATGTACTGAGCTAAAAGTGAAAATTATATGACCAAAGACGAAATTGCTTTGTACATTCAGATGATGGGCCCGGGGACACTAGGAAATTTAAATTGACTTGTAACGAAAATGTGTGAAAATATGTTTAAGTTTATTGATCAGTGTTTTAATTATAATGACCAAAGACCAAATTGTTTAAACTTTTTATTTTTTTTATTGTTTTCTGGATGAAAAACACCTTTACAGATATGAAATATAATGCAAATGTTTGTCAACTAAAGGGAAAACCCTATACATCCACTGCTAAAGAACATTGGATTAACCCATCGCAATAAATTCCACATCTTATTTTATCAGGCTTCCGAGTGTCAAAGAATCTTTGTATGTACAGTTTTTAGAAATAGTCCCCGGATGCAATACAATATTCTTTTATATTGTATCGCATCCGGGTATTTTAGCGAGAAGGCCATTAGGCCTATAGAACTACTGTCCTCATTCGCCAGTTGGACCACAACACTGTCAACAAATGTTTGGTTTGAGTCAGCCGATTTTAAATAATATCTTGAGATGTAGCCCTTTTTTTCGTATGATCCAAACATATATGTGGCACTCGCTAGAACAATATTTTACTCGTGCTTCGACTCGTACAATAATTTTTCTGCTCGTGCAATTTATTTTTGTTACATAATCCAGCCATTCAATATTATATAATATTAGATAAGGCACACTAAATCCTTTGCTGTAATATAAATTGGTCCTGAATTCCTACCTGGTATAGCACAGAACTAACTCGGACCCTGGGAAGCCGGTCTCTTCATTGATTACCCTGACTGCAACCAGCGCTGCCAATCCTAGACTGATTCTTGCTTGCAATCTCCATTGGCCTCTTCTAACAATAACGGAACCTTTAAATCGGTGGAAGATGCTGAATTAAATCAAGGTGGGGATAGTCTTTGGTCATGGAGTGATTGCTATTGCCCCCTCACTCTTTGCTCTGGCATGGATGCTACTGAAAAACGGAAAACTGGACGTCTCTGGGTATGGGGTGAGCCGGCACTGGCCGGTTTGCCACCGACGAATGGTGTGTTGTTGGGTGTCCGTACTGTATTTTCATGACCAATACAAAAAAAAGAAGTGGGTGGTGTTTATTTCCATTTGATAATGTAATTCTTAGGAAGTTAAAGTACACGCACACTTCTGGCATGCACACGCACATGCAAACAAACCCACACTACTCTCTTCTCCCTAACCAGTGAACTGTAGACAAACACAACACAACACACGCACACACACACACACTCTTACTACTCCAAACACGGACCCTATTTTGAATATGTGTGTTCAGGGCGTCTGCGGTATGTAGTGTTATGTGTGCCTGTACACATGGCACACACACACACAATGAGTCTCACGTGCAGTCTAGTGGAGTACCACCCGGGGGCAGGGGGCCAGTTGCCCCTCTGGCTCGAAAAAGCGGGACGAGATGGACCAAAAATATGCATTTTTAACTTTTTATTTTTTGTTGAGATTATTTTTGACCAGTTTCAGCCTAAAATTTGGACCAAAATTCAAGTAGTATATGCAGCAATTTTTGTGTTGATACGCGCGCACTTCGTCAAGTTCAAACTTAATTGGAGTCTCAAGCAAATCACCGAGATGACCTACAAATTTTGCCCCTCTGGCGGGACGGACTTGGAAATTTTGCTCCTCTGGAGTCGACTGTTCAGTATGCCACTGCCTCACTTGTTGCAAAGGAACTACTATCCCAGAAATTAAACAAGTTGTTAACTTACCCAATGAGCTAGCCTATTTGGTCTCATAGGATGAGTGTGGTCTTGCTATGGCATATAGGACCGCACACGTTATGGAGGCATTAAATAGTAGAACAAGTTGTTAACTACCCACTGAGTAGGCCTATTTGTCCATATTAGGCTGAGATGATGGTCTTGCTATGGTCAATAGGACCGCACACTGTTATTAGAGGCATTAAAACTAGTAGAACAAGTTGTTAACTTACCCACTGAGCTAGGCTATTTGGTCTCATATTAGGCTGAGCTGATGGTCTCTTCTTGTATGGTCATTATAGGACCGCACACTGTATTAGAGGCAAAACTAGAAGAACAAGTATGTTACTTACCCCACTGAGCTAGGCCTATTTGGTCTCATATTAGGCTGAGCTGATGGTCTTGCTATGGTCATACAGGAGCGCACACTGTTATTGGGTGGGCATTTAAACTAGACGAACAAGTTGTAAATACCACTGAGGCTAGGGCCTATTTGGTCTCATATTAGGCTGAGCTGATGGTCTTGCTATAGTCATATAGGACCGCACACTGTATGGAGGCATTAACTAGTAGAAAACAAGTTGTTAACTTACCCAATGAGCTAGGCCTATTGGTCTTCACTTAGGCTGAGATGATGGTTTGCTCTGGTCATATAGGACCGCAACACACTGTTATGGAAAGGCATTACACTAGTAGTAGACAAGTTTGTTAACTTACACACTGAGTAGGCCTATTTGGTTCATATAGCTGGCTGATGTCTTGACTTGGTCATATAGGAAGCACACTGTTATGGAGGCATTAACTAGTTAGAAAAGTTGTTAACGTACCCACGAGCTAGGCCTATTTGGTCTCATATTAGGCTGAGCTGATGGTCTTGCTATGGTCATTATAGGACGAACCACTGTTATTGGAGGCATTAACTAGTGAACAAGTTGTACTTACCCACAATGAGCTAGGCCTATTTGGTCTCATATTAGGCTGAGCTGATGGTCTTGCTATGGTCATATAGGCCCGCACACTGTTATTGCGAGGCAGAACTAGTAGAACAAGTTGTTAACTACCCACTGAGCTAGGCCTATTTGGTCTATATTAGTGAGCTGATGGTCTTGCCTATGGTCATATAAGACAGCACACTGTTATTGGACATTAAACTAGTGAACAAGTTGGTACCTTACCCATGAGCTAGGCCTTATTTGGTCTCATAGGTGAGCTGATGATGGTCTTGCTATGGTCATATAGGACCGCACACTGTATTGGAAGGGCATGAACTAGAAGATCATGCTCTGCAAGCTTAGTAAGGCACTGAAAGGAACAAAATTAATACATGAAAAAGATAGACATTATCATCCTACTTTATTAATAAATAATTCTAAAACAAATGCCATTACATTAGGATGATAATTGAGTAAAAAAGATAGGATATGCTAATGTGCATGTAAATACCATGTCATATTGGATGGGCAGTCCCAATAGTTTGTGTAGTAGATATCTAAACCCCTTCCACAGAATAACACTTGTATGTGGGCAGAGTTAAATTAAAGTGCAGCAAAAAATTATCAAATCATTACTGAAGTTAACCTACCTACAAACACTTCTACATAACTGAAAACAATTTAAATGCACAATAATGTATGCTTACCTCCTGTGTATGACAGTGTTAACATTTTTCACTTTTTCATTATAAAAATATATTCATTTCTAAAAATACCAATCTTTATAAAAAGTTTTTCAAAATTAATGTTTTCATGAAAGTCCACACAAAATCAAGATAGGAGGATTGAAGTCCCACCTCAAGTTGGGACGTGTTTTCATGATAGTGCTACTCATGTTTTTTTTAAATAGGCGATCAAATAAACCCTTGAGCATCTTATGAAGTGTACAGTAATAATGTACAATAATAACAATAATTGCCATTACTATGCATCACAAGCTTCCACATGGCGCAATGCCACTGTGCAATCAGTGCATACCACCCAACACTGCACAATATGCAAAAATATTGGGCATTTGGTCATACAACTCATCAAGCAAATACTCTTTTTGTCAAAGCCATTTTAAAACTATTTTTGTCAAGTCAGCTTCTTGCAATACAATAATAATATTGAATGGCTTTTTTCAGTTGATAACAGAAAATATTGCCCTCGCCAAGAAAATATCAGGCTCGTCTTTGACTCGTCCGATATTTAATCTAGGCTCGGGCGATATTTTCTGTAATCAACCTCAACCATCCAATATTGTATAAGTATTGCACATCTCCTGCAGCTTTCACATCATTTATATTGGACACATGAAAATGTCTTATTTCACACTTAATGATGAATATAAGGAGATAAAGTCATTCTGGAATATATCTATCTCCAATTGCCAATCCCAATTTACCTCACGGCATTCTGACCAATCAGCATCCTGTTTATATCCAGCTCTAATATCCTAGGAGTATTGATGAGAGAATTCTTGAGACTGGCTGCTCCATCATTACTCCTGTTGGACACAACTGAGGATGACATGGCCCACATGTTACCGGGTGGGGTTCCAACGAGGTTGACCGATGACCCCTGGACTGGGATGGCCTCGGACTTGTCTGATATGGGAACCTCTACTTGGATGATCCTTGGTTCCTCCTGTTGAGTTCACGTCATGAAAATGGATTCAATGGAAGATTTGACAAATTCGGGTGTTTATACTTCTTCTTAGACTCGCAGTTCTGTTGGGCTTTTTATTACCACATAATTTAAAATGCTAAATGTTTACTTCTGCAGCATAGTATAAACAAGTTTTCTTCTTCTGAAGCTTATATGATATTTCGAAGTTGTTTCATTGCTTCAGGTTCATTTTGTGACCCATATTGTCTCATTGAAAGTGGCAAGTTGATTGTGAAAAAAAATCTGTGAAACCTAACTTTAAACTCACACATTTGAAGAATTGCAAGAGAAATACATACAATCCTCCATAACATTTCATTCCATGTAAACAAAAGTTTTGAGCAGTTCATGGTTGACTGAATTTGGATCAGGAAAAATACTGAAAAATAAAAAAGAGGGGGGAATTCTGCATTCTACATTTGATTTCTAATCTTTTGCAAGTTTTGAAATGACATTTGGCCTTGGTATGACCTTTAACCTTACCATGACATAGCGGTGTCTATGGTGCACATATGACCCAAGTTTCTTAACTCTCACATTTAAGATGTCCATGTATGCACAATTTGAAAAAGGTTACCTTACACTTAAACACATGTATACACACACACACACACAGACAGATATACAGAATATGGATTAGTATGTGCCTCCTTGCAGGCGACACTATAACACCTTACAAATTATACAATTTTTATGACTCTTAATGATGATTTTTATGACCCTAATCCTGTTTTTCTTCTTAAAGGGGCACTTTGTGATTACCTAATAAAAGTTAAGATTTTTATATCATCTGAACCGTTAGCCTTAGTAATCCATGTGTACTTAATCTTACGTAAGCAAATTCGGTCGTATCTGTAAGAAATTCGCAATTTTGTATTTTCTGTCTGTAAACGGATAGAAATTACAGCAAAGTGGCTTATGGGACCGTGGGAAACAAGCACTTGCTCGTAACAAAACCGCAAGATCGGAATCAACTGAAATTTTGTGACTAAACTTTTCATAAGGATATCTAGTAAACAATGAATAAAACAGAAGGTGCTGGAATCATGGAATGTTAACCCTTATCCTACTCTACCTCTCATTTATAATCCTAACAAACAACATAATTTAATTCTCCTCTTAGCAATCAAATTTCAAATCCTCTGAACACTGTCTAACCTGCCCTAACTCTCCCCACCCTTATTTCTCTTTCTATATTTAACTCCAGATATAACCATTGCTTCTGCTACACAAGTTGAATTAAAAGTAGAGTAGACTAGAAATAAACAGGGGGTAGGACATGCCAACCTAACAGCAACAGCAAATTCAAAACGGCATCAACTTCCGAGTGCTAGTCTGTTTCAAAGACTTAACGGTAGGAGGGTGCTCTTACTCATATCGAACGATTACACACAGACTTGACTAAAGACTAGGCCTGGTCACGAATATTTAAATCTAAATGACCGTTATTGGAAATTACACTATTTTGCAGCGGGTTAATCCACTAACCACAACGGATTTTGAAGCCAATAATTTTTTCTTAATTTATCATGATATTACTAAGATCTTTTGAACAAAGGTTTAAGAGATGATTTTTTAATGTCACTGGGACCGAGACTGCCATAGTAAATGCACGTAGCAGTTCCCTAAATTACCGTTTGGAAATCCCCAATGCCCAAATCGAGCAGATCGTGTCCTACCCCCTGGAAATAAAGTTACTATTAAGAATGAGTACTTTTTAGGGAGTTATTATACAGCTGAAGTACTAACATGAGTTGTGGGTCTAGCCGCAGCTTTCTCAGGCAGTGATGCAGCTGGAGTTGGTGCCGGCACAAGTTCAGGTGGGGTACCCTCTCTAGTCAGTGGTACTACAACGGGACGCTGTGGTGTCCTGCTTGGCCGGTAAATGCCGCTGTTTTTTCTGTGGTACTGCAAGAACTGACTCTGCAAAAGTGGAAATCTTACCACTTATTTATACTTACTATGCATAATATTTTTTTCCTTGTTCATGCTGAAAACTAGGCGACCATCAAAGGAAAAAATGTGACACAAAATCTATACAACAGGTTTTGGAAATTCGGAAAAATTCTAGGGATCTGTTTATTACCCCATATTAAAAAAAATGACCTACGCTGACTGCAAAATTTGGCAGCCTAATTTCTTCAAACAACTTATCTTTTATCCTGCATGAGCACATTACCAAAGCACAGATATATGGAGATATCTCTCCAATTTCATCTTCTGTTGACCAACACCGAGCATGCACGATTTGCCGGTCACTTACGACCTTTAGAAAACCGGGCTTATGCAGATGCAGATGCAGTGATGCTGTGAGCGCGCCCATGCTCCGGCTGCTGTTCGCAATCACGGACAATCTAGGTACGGCAGTCAGGCAAGGTTTTGTGTGAGCATCTAAGTTCCCCGGCTTAAGACACAATCAGACACATTAATATTGCTGGCCACTGATGTCTTGGACAAGAATAAATAAACTATAAGTGGATTGTTTCACAAAATAAAAGAATTTAAAAATTTTTTAACAAATTCATGATTATGGTCAGAGGGTACCTTGTGATGGCAGCCTATTTTCCCTCTTTTGCCAGAATGTTGTGTTTCTATCGTGACATTTCTAAAAGATCGGTATTAAAATTGCTTAGATTTCATATAGTGATTATTACAACCATACTTTTGAATTACAAATATATATAGATTGTGAGATTACAGAGGTTGCCAATTCAAATATGTCTACCACATCAAATGACAAATTGGTTCGATTATTGTGACTATTATTTTTTTTTTTGCCAAAAAAAATCAGATGGCAAATTGGTTCAATTCTTGTGACTATTTTGGTTTTCTTTGCTAAAAATCATTTTCACATTACTTTAGAGTAATTAATACATGCACTACATCAAAGACGAAGATGAAAACCACTTCAAGTATAAAGAAGATAAGAATTCTACTACTTTTATCAGAAAACTGTATTTGTAACAGGTTCCAAATTCAGAAGTCATGAAGTGGCTTCCTGAATATTTTTTACTCTAGCTTTGGTAAAGATTTGTACATTATCCCACCCCCATATTTCAATGTATTTACAGTGTAAAAAAAGATGGGACTATAGATGGAAAAGAATGGTAGTTGTAAGCTTAAAAAACAGAACCTAACATAAATGAAATAATATGATCAAAGTTCATGGTTGATGATAGTTACATGTGGGGTGTGTGTGTGTGTGTGTGTGCGCGCGCACGTGTGAAATCTAACTTGGTTGATATTAACCAATTCCATGCTTACCTTCCTTCATATGACAGTATAGGTTTTATCATAAATATCCCTGATTCCTGTTCAATCCTACTCAGTGCTTCTAATAACTTGTGGGACAATCTTAACCTCTCTGCTGCCATCTCATCCATTTCTTCTCCCCACCGTTGAGCTCGCTGTTACATTTAAACAAAATAAACCATACAATCAACTTTTTACACGCACACTTTTAAGAAAATAATTAATTGAATTTCAACACAACTGTGGTTTTAAATCATACATTAACTTTACTGCAGCAGAAAATGAGCAATACTAAACTGGAACAAAACAAAACACTTGATAAAGTTCTTTGATCACACATTCTTTCTTCTTTTTTTCCCAGCTTCCTTAAAGAGACACAAGGAGTGGTTTTGTGGCTACAAAGAGATCTCTAAATTTGCACTTGATCGGTGAAGAAACACCTACTGAAACACTTTGGAAGTCTTAATGGACAAACAAATATAAAAGAAAACAAAAAACATTAATTTGAAACTTGGTTGTGTCCTAATCAGTCCCAAAAAATAGTATGCTTGATTTATTTTGTCTTTCATGCAAGACAGGAAGAGAAAAATTACTAATCATCTTGTTATATATAAAGACAGCATTTTGAGTTTATTCCACTTCAGTTGTTGAGGGTAAGACTTCATATATGTGTCAAAAACAGGCAGAGTGTCAAAAAAAACAATGGGGGGGGGTGCCACGTTTAGGTAATGTTCCTTGTGTCTCAGTGAGAAAGCTTTCATGTAAAAATGTATATGATGGAAAATGTAATCCTCCAAAGCCATCAAATCTATAGCTTAGAAGTGCCCCTCTAGTAAGCTGGAAGTCCAGGGTTCGATGGCCGGTGTTAAGGACCACGAAAAGTGGTCATTTCCACGGCATCTTGAGGAAAGATAGCTTATTGCTCACCAGATCAACCCAAGTACTAAAGTATAGTTCTTATCATTGAGAAGTTTGTTTCCATCTCGTTTGGGCTTACACATATATTTAGGGATGCTAATATGTATGAAGGGGAAGTTCTACTAATCTGTTAGCAGTAAAAAAGTAAAACTAACTCTTTTGTGAAACAGCTAAAAAAAGGGTCTATACCCCCACAAGATGTTCCCCAATGTAAAGTATGTGTTAAAACTTACCAAGTTTTGCAAGGACTCCACATTCTCTAAGATGTGAAAGACTGTCATTCATCCACGGAACTACTGTGCCTCACATTTTCTGCAATAATCCAAGAATAGAATATAATAATGATAGGATTCTACTCAGAAAACAACACATGATGGTCTCAAAAATAGTCAGAACAAACCAGGTGGTCTATTAAAGCCTGCTAGCCATAAAAATATATTACAACTCATGAAGTTGTAATATATTACCCCATGCATGTTACCTCCAATAATGTGTACAGACACAAAACAAACCTACTCTATTGACGCCTGTATAAGGTTTTAAATGTAGCGTAAATCGATTCTAGTCACCCACGGCAATTCAAGCATGTGTAGTACATTCCATTTATGCACAATAAACATAGACTCTGACTTCTATAGCGAGCGCGATCAAGCCACGGAGATGACCTAAGTTTAACGAACCGCGTTTGCAGTATGCACAACAAAAAAAAAATCGAATGCATAGTTAAATCTTTGTGTTTCTACATTGTACGTGTCATGCAAACGTCTTGACCGCGCCGCAACTGACCCTTCTGAGGTCAAAACACGTTCCGCGCAATAGTTATGACCGCCAATCAATCTTCCCATTGCATTTCCCAATTCAAAATTGGTTACACTGCCGGAACAAAAAGCCATGCATTATTTGCAATGGCAACGTTGTAAACGTAAATGTCACCATGCATAGATGACACAGTGTGTTCAGAATTGACCAAGTGACACCCACACAAATAGTACATCTCACTAGTCAAAATTATATCGTGCATATACGATTATTTAGGCGACTTTTTCAACACCAAATTTCTGGGATTGACCTATGGCGAAACTTTACTAACACAAAAAAAAACCAAAATTCACCAATGGAAAGTCTGATTTGATTCTTGTTTTTCAGCTCCAATAGCGGAGACCAGCCCTGAATTTTCAACCATTCGTGCGAATATAATTTTGACAACCTGAACCTCTCTAAGAAGTCTATCGAAGTCATGAACACACAGTGCAGAAATTCCGAAATCTTCCAAGCTGTATCCCAAATTGACGTCACCATTCCAGGACTGAGCGGCGCTCTTCATTGTAATGTTACGAATAAGTTTGTTCGTGCAGAATCAATCTATGCAACTAATGCAAAGAGAACATTCCTACAGCAAAATTTTGAAAGTACAAATACGGGGATGACTATGGGCCTCCTACCTTCTATTTGCTTCATGGGTGCGGTGGGTTGTATTTCTTGAAGAGATGAAAAGACGTTGGGCTTGTAGAAGGGTGTGACGATTCAGTAACCTTCAAGATATGGACTGACTCAGAATTACCTGGATACCTGGAAGAACAGCAAAAAACAAATCTAAAGTAAATAATCTAAGTCCAATAAAACTATAGTCGCCCATCCACATTCCTTTTCTGAATAGGGTGTCTACATATTGCATGCACAAGTTGCTGTGTGTAACGGTATAGACTGTGCATTTCCGTTAGGCGTTGTCATGGTTCTGTGTGTCTGCCGGAATTGCTGGTGTTGTAGTCCTGACGCAGAGAAAAGGAATTATGTCGAGAGGTAGAGTCCAAATAAAGCACACTTAGAGTGAGGACATTTTTGATCAGTACAGCAAATCTTCTCAGTGCTATAGGTTGAAGTGATAATCACGATCGGCGGTTGTTGATCAAATAAATATGACTTTTAAAAATCAATGAACAAGTCCCTGATGAACTATTCAAGGATTAAGCACAGAGGAAATGTGGGCACATGCGTCCAGCTGAATAGAGTGCTGGACTTGTGAGATTGAAGTTGGGGTTCGAGTCCTACTGAGGTAAATGTGTTGACAGCAGGCATTTTATCTTTTTGCCTCTCTCTTACAAAAGGCAGCTTGTTTGGGAATGTTACAAGCCTTATGTATTGGCACTATATACAATTTCCAACTCATTGTATTATTTGAAAAAATATTATAGCATCTTAGCTTGGATACGAAGAAGAAAAGCAAAAAAAACCCAAAAGTCCATATATGCTAAAAGTACAACACCAAACTTTGTGCATTGAGCCCCCTCTTCAGTGCCTTCTGGTTCCTATCTGCATCAAGCCTGAGAAAATTGATGGAAGGGTCTTGTCACTACGCGGTGATGTGAAGATGAGATGCCCTTGAGAAGGAGGATGGGGTGTTTTTAAGGGGGTTAAGTGGAATTGGGGAGGCTGAGGGACAAGCATCTCTCGCTGTAGCTCTTGGATGGTGTCCTGCATCTCCAGCATGAGCACTGCATTTTACGGTAGAGACAAAGGACAGGGAACTGTGAAATTTCTTCTTCGGAAAAAGTTTGCGTGGGGTGGGAGGATGTCATACATCATTGCTGATTGCTATATATCATATATTCATTTTAATAACCATTAAAAATGCATCTTTCATTTAATGTATCTCTGACCCTCTTCACCACAGCTGCTTGAAAGTCTCATTTATTTAAAACAAATATTCATGGCGACACAGTCTTGAACAACAATTTTTGAATTAGCTATTCACTGACTACATCATGTGGTAAATTTTATGAAATTTTATTGTCGGTCAATATGATTTTCTTTTAAAATCTTTTTCTATGGAGAATGGGATTGGGGCACATATAAAAGGTTATTCTTTTCTCTTTACAATGACTTCTCATTTGTAACAATCACGTTTTCTATGGCTAGTAACTCCCCTTTGATTACAGGCAGGTCTCAACAAATATGGCCAAAATGAAGAACTTATGTTGATTGGACAATAATGCAAATTTTGGCACATTTTGGCATATAACTGCAGCAAAAAAAAGTCCACATTTTTTATTTAGTTTGCACATCATGACCTGTGTAGGCCTATATGGCATGAACTGCTGCAAGTATTTTTCTGATTTTCGCAGAGGTCATCTCTTGCATGTCCCTACTTATTCAGTTTGTCAAACTGTGTCACCACTGCTAACTTGTTCTAACAATAAAAGAAACAATATTGCATGGAGTCAAACAGTTGTGACCAAACCCTACCTCATTCTTACCATGTTGCTGATTGCTCTAAGATTATATAAGTTTTCTATTTGGACCAATCGCCAGGTGGTACTCATGTAATTGTGTCCCCAAACATTCTAGTCAACATCACAGCTCATTCTGAAATGTGAGATTCTTTAAAATAAGTGTAATGGCAGTAATTGTTCCTTTTTCTCAGGATAGAGTTTACAGAGCTCACGCAAACTCACGCGTGAGTTTGGCGGTTATTTTCCCTCGTAGTGATTCAGAAAAGTCACGGCTCCAACGCACAACTTTTTACCAGGACTTTCCGTCCTATAACAGCGTTCTGATTGCGTTACGGGCCGTGACATAATCTCACCGATAATCTCTTCCTAATCTATTTACCGGCTCCCTTTATTTTGTTACCTTTCTATTTGTCGGTCATTTTCCAGCTTTTTAATTAAAACCACGTATGCAAAATTGGCCTACGGGCCTTCGGTATACCATTTAAAAAGCCTATTGTTTGCCTACATGACAAGTGCAAATGCGAAATCCTGGCCTGCTGTAGCGATCAGGGGGGCGATACTACTGCTATTATTTTTATTACCCTTTCCTGAGTGCCGTTCCATTAATAACGCATTTTTAAAAAAACCTGTATTGTTGCCGACTATGACAAGTGCAAAGGCGAAATCCTGGCCTGCTGTAGCGATCACGGGCGATACAAACTGCTAATATTTTTATTAGCTCCCTAATATTTTTTAATTAACCCTTTCACTGAGTTCATATAAGTGGATATGACAACCAATCGATTTTATCAAAAGTTATATCGAAAATCTTCGTATTTATTAGTGGTACTCGGCTCTCTTTGGAGTGTCCATGGGAAAGGACGAACGACACCATAGTTTGCAATGCAACCCCTATTTACGAGCAAATCAGACGCATTCTTTAATCGAATGAAGTTTTCGTTATGGACCGCTCTATTTTATGCGAGACACCAAAAAAAAACGTTCATCACGGTAGAAGTTCCTTTGACTAAACTACACCCCCAATCGCAAAGTAAACATGTTTGGACATAGCAAAATTTTTTTGGAAATAAATAAATTAGAAGAGTTATACATGTAAATGCCGGTAATTTCGTTAATTATACATTTGCGAAGGTTAAAAACAAAACCTACTTTGAAGGAGATTTGAACTTCTGTCACACTTTTCTTGAAGCATGCCATGGGAGTCCAATGAATATCCAGTGGGCCACAATTTTTTTATTTGCCTGTTTTATTTATAATACTTAATTTTTACTGACAAAACTTAAAAAAAATAAATATATTTTTTTTATTTTTTGTCTTTTTTCCTTCTTTTCAATACACTTTATTCTCATGAACCTTTTTAGTTATAATCGCAATTTCTAAGGACCAAATAACGATAAATTTTATTAGAAGCTGCAGCCTGCGGAATACTTCCACGGGACGCAAGCCTCCGATTCCCACACACGTGTTTAAACCTACAAATTCCCATTTTTTAAGTAATTTCTATTTGGCGTCACAAAAAATTGTTCAAATTTGCACTCACTATAAGCTCAAGATGTCGAATTAAATCTACAATCTTCCGAAGTAAAATCGTGTAGTCCTTTTGTGTAAAGCCTTCTTTTGTGGCATCGGTGGCATGAAGACTTGGGAGCTGGAGCTATTTTACCTTTACCCAAAGGGAGGAGACATAGGCCCTATTTGTAACTTCTGCCGATCTCTGATAACTTCTGATAAGGAAGAAATATTAACAAGGGGAACACCTTCACAAGCGGTTTCCGGCTATTTTTCGTCGTTTGGTATTCCTGTTCACGATTGTTAGACGAAGAAATAATTGGCGCGTAGAATAGAAGTGATCTCCCCTTTCCGTAATGATGATAACGACTGGGATTCCCTGTATGACGTAATTAATCCTGACGTAATTAAATCCTTTAAATAGAAAGTCGACCCCGTTACCCGACTCATGTCTTAAACCATCCCACTGTCGATTAGGAAAATAAATACCTTTTTGATAGGCTATTTGTTTCGGAAAATAATAACTACAATTGTTATGCAAGCAATTGCCCACAGGAATATAATTTTGCTGCCATCTTTTTTTTTAGTTTCTTAAGTTTGCCGTATTCGTTTCACATGAAAGACGTAAGTTAACACTCAAAGCACGTGGATATTTTTACTCCAAATCTCAGTCATGAAAAAAAGTAATGTCATTTCTAGCATGCTCTCTTTTATGCATCAACGTTTAATGTCATCCATATGTCACGGACGTAGTAGATCTTAGTTGACATAGTTGGGTTGTAAC
>JAMKCH010014974.1:0-24718 GCA_023653785.1 Ophioderma brevispina | reverse complement strand
AGCAGTAGTTTTAATACTGATTCACAATAAAACTCAGATAAAATTGGGGTTTCCAATGTCCGTAATAACAAATCATTGACAATGATTTGCAAAAAAGCTAAGAAATAAACAAAATATAACACCTACAATTGTGCCTTTCAACATCTAATAAGGGCGCTAGTATTGTAGCTGTCGTCACTGTTGTGGACCTATACAATGGATGAAGGATTCTCCTGAATTTTGACAGGTCTCAGAAACTGTACTATTATCTTAGTACAGTCACATGTACCGCCAGTACTCTCTCACACGCCCGGTACTGTGTCATGTGTAGAAACTTGGCTTCAGTTTCAGTGACTCCGCCATTTATCTGAACTCAGCGAAGTTCACTTTCAAGAGGTCTAATTTCTTAACTTAATTCAAATTCACTTTATCTACCCTCACTACGTCCATGCAAGCATGTGTGTGTCTCATAATTCATATGAAGTTGTTGATGGCAATTTGTTCATTTTGTAAACCTATTTTTGAAAAAAGTATAGAAATTTTCCTTTGACTGTCTCCTTTATTTGCCTCCACACAGACCTTGTCGTAATAGAAAATCGCAAGAATGTTGGATTAGTATGCACGCCATTGGCAAAACTATGTCATGTGTCGGTGTCTATTTTCTTCCCTGGTAAGATCACCACACCCTTTGCGGAGAAATCTAGCCAAAACCTCGCTCCTTCTTTGGATATTGCTGTGTAGCAGGGGTTTCTTGCTCGATTTTTGCTATTTGTAATTTTTTTGAAGTCGCTAGCACCATCCTGTGCGCACACTGGCAGTCCAGTACTTTGCTACGGTGGCCGGATGTGAAATCACAATTAGAAGAGTGCCTTTATTTTTTACCCCAAAGCAGCTGGGTTAATTTCTGAATTGTTATGCATATCTGACAAGGACATGTGTCATATCGTCTTCCCGTCACGTAGTTGACGTATTCCGACATTTGGGACTTTTTGGAGAAATTTGGCATATGCGTTTGTTTTGTTATTGATTTGGAGTTGTGCTTCCTACCTCCCACCTAAAACCCTACAAACACCCTAAAAAAAAACACACCAACAACTAACCCACTACCTACTAAAAAAAAAAAAGGGAACCCTAAATACTACTTACCCCCCCTATAACAAGTTTAAATGTGTTTTTGGATTTAGAGTACTACTCTACATATTCACCAAATTTATATAGCTCAAGTGGTTTAATTTATTAGTGTAATATTAATAACTAATTATGAACGTATTACAAACCGTTTAAAATTGTCCGCATCACCATCACCAGGGTCATTCCATTAATTCAAACAAATTTCAGAAAGTTCCCGCATGACCCTCTCTCAAGATTTGTCTTTTATATTTTGGTGGAAAGTTGTACCTATAGGAAAAAATGCAAAGTTTCAGGTCAGTAGTCCTTAGAGTTTTTGTGTGGCGGCCGACCAGAGATTGGTAGTCGGGGGGTCTAAAATGGCGTTTCCAAAATGACCATTAAAATAGATTCCCCAATTTAAGAGTCCTGTAAGTTTTCCTCCCTAAATACTCAGTGAGGGATATGATTCCTCTTACCATGCACTGTTCCCTAAAATTTATGCAAATCAACAAATCGTGTAAAATTCGCGCTTGCATATTGCTAACGGGCTCGCTAATCTATGCGCAAATACTGGCATGTTATTACAAACATGCAAGTTTGGGGGCCCCAAAATCTGAAAGTGGCATGCGGAGCCATTTCTGGAATTGACATGGAATGACCCATCAACGTATTATCGAAAATCTATACTGCGCAGGACCATAGCAAGCGTATTCCCCCCAGCGTCACATGTGACATCAATTTGTGTGACGTATTTTGCAGTTCACGGTTAGAATTGGTATTTTTGTGGTTTCACATAGTGGACGGCGTTTTTGGCGGGGGTGCAAGAACGGGCTTCACATAACACGTATGGTTGCGCGTCGTTTTGTTATTTACATGGTGAAATTGCTATTTTGTCGTTTTCACCACTAGTGACGTATTGCATGGACTTCATCTTTGCATCGAGAATCGTTCCCTCCTATTTCTTCTCAAATAACATTTCTGGATATCAAAATTGCAAAACAACTGGTATGTAGAGCAATGTAGGCATTGCAAGAATTCACATTGGCTGTGTTAATGAGTGCTTATGGCAGTAAAATAATAATTAATAATAATAAGAATTTATAAAGCGCCCATCTATCTAGGCAGGCCTATTACCGAGGCGGGAACAATAAGATACATAAACAAGAAAAAGATTACAAATGACAAAATTACATGTTACCTGAAATACGTCTACTTGAGTAGAAAACAAAATGAAAATTTGCATTATGAACACCAAGAGTGGGAAATCAAAGCATCAAGTGTAGTACAAACAATGAATACAAATTAAATATCATATCAGACTGGAACAAAGGGTCTAAGCTATTTTTTAAAGTATTTATAGAAAACAACCAACGGATGCCCATGGGAAGAGAGTTCCATAATTTAGGAGCACATGACGAAAACGCCCTATCACCAAGGGAGGATGAAGTTCTAGGAGTCGTTAGCAACAGTTTATCAGAAGATCTGAGAGAGCGGTTTGGTATATATGGGGTTGCGAAGTGGCTTATATAGATGGAGCAAGCCTTTAGCGGGGATTCCATGTGAGCAAGAGGATTTGAAATACGATCCGTTGACGAGGGAAACCCAGTGAAGCTGTATTAGAGTTGGAGTATTGTGATCATACTGCGAGAGTTTTTGAAATACACGGTGTGGGGAAGGGGGCAGATGCATTTGGTGTCCGCTTTTTGAAAGTTCTTTTCAAGGAAGTATTTGAATTCCATATATAAAAGTGCATTACCATTGTCAAGTCGAGAAGTGCGAGTGCATGAATGAGAATTGTGGCTATATCGTCTGACAAATTTTACGAATTGAGCCAATTTACGTATTTGAAAATATGCAGATTGACATACTTTCTTACATTTCATTCATTGTCATATTTTCATCAAGAATAACTCCTATATTCCGAGCAGGAAGGGCAGGACTGAAATGTTGGCATTAGCAATGTGAATATGATTATCTTTGATTAGGACTTTGCATTCGGCGTAGGGTGAACATGACAAGTTCAGTCGTGTCATCATTGAGTTTAAGTTTGTTTGCTGTCATCCATGACTGATATCGGCAACACAATGTTCAATTTTGATCGCACAATTGATCATCTATTAGGGGGCATTTTAGGTCCATACAGAAAAATAGAGTGTGTATCATCTGCATAGAGGTGCACATTTAGCCATGTTTACGTGCAATATCTGCTATTGGGCGTGATATGAATAGATGATGAAAAGCAGTGGTCCCAGCACTGATCCTTGGGCACTCCACAAAGAAGATGTGCAGGTGCAGACAAAGTCCCTTAAGGTTAACAGTTGGCGTTCTTATCGCGGAGGGGTAGGAGCAAATCCACTCAAGAGCACGGCCTTTGACACCTATTAGACTCAGAGAATTTTAAAAGACCATGGTTTGGGTGTCAAAGCGGGCAGAGAGATCCCAATAATACCGGAAAAGGAACGACGCCACATTGTTGTCAAGAGAACATAATATATCATTCTGCACTCTCCACTAAAGCAGTTTCAGTCCAATGATACTTTTTGTAGGCAAGATTGAATGGCCAAATAATTCATTGTTGACAGGTATTCAGTCAGACGAGAAAGAAGATACTTTCTCAATGATTTTCGAAAAAAAAAACACAAATTTAGATTTGATACAGGACGAAAATTGTTTGATGAAGTTATTTGAATCCATTTGGGCCTTTTGAGAAGAAGTGGTGTATCTAGGCCTTTTTAAAACAGTTGGAAAAGATGGCCGTATATCCCGTGTGCGCTATGCGATTTTTT
Organism: Ophioderma brevispina; assembly: GCA_023653785.1. Classification (NCBI taxonomy): domain Eukaryota; kingdom Metazoa; phylum Echinodermata; class Ophiuroidea; order Amphilepidida; family Ophiodermatidae; genus Ophioderma; species Ophioderma brevispina. The sequence goes on along the minus strand of JAMKCH010014974.1, from coordinate 20,843 downwards.
GTGAGGGACTGGCAACAATGGGGTGTTAAGTGCATCTTAAGCATCCAAGCAGGTAGTGGATCAAGATCGCATGACTTTGATGGAGATGATGTTACCAATTTACGAACTTCATCCTGAAACGTAGGTGTAAACACATTTAGAACAGAGACGCAACTGCGATTGTTAGATGCGTCAAAAAAGTTTAATGTAAGGGTTTGTTTATCTCGGAGCTATCAAGGGCTGCTCGAATTCTAACTATCTTAGAGGTGAAGAATTGTTGAAGGATTCAGTACGTCTCCCTTCCACACTATCACAAGAGGTAATTTGCTTCCTTTTTGATGGAGCAAGGCTTCTACAACTTTAAAACAAGTTTTTCTGATCGTTGTTGCAGTCTTCTATTTTTTTTTATGTTAATAGGATGCGTTTGGCATCTGCAAACATCTGTGTGACAAGCAGACGTGCTGTTTTTAAACAGGAGCGATCAATTCCACCTGTAGTTCTCCAACGCCGTTCAAGCTGCTTGCGTTGTCTTTTGGCCTCAGCAATTTAGGACTGTACCATGGGTTTGTCGGACGTATTGTGATGGTGCGATTATAAGTGGGCATTGTGAGTTGGAGAATATCTCTTAAAGTTGAGGCCAATTGCACAGTAAGTTTCTCAAGACAGGATTCCGGCTTACTGAATAAATCTGACCGTGTAATGTCCATTCAAAGTCATGGTGATTTGATGGTCTTGAATTTGCGATATGAAATACGCTAGTTTTGCGCAAGGCTTGCAAGTTTAGTTGCAGTGAATAGCGCCCATGGTCAGATAACAAGTGGCACATAAGGGCAGAGTTGCGAGATATCACAGATCGAGTTATAACAAGAGATCCAAAGTTGTGTCCATTTATGGCGTTGGTTCGTGGGATTGAATTGCAACAAAATTAAATGATCTAGGAGGTTTTCAGTTTAATTATGCAATACGGGTGTCATCTGCCTCATCCCAGTGGAAATTAAAATCCCCCAAAACAAGTATTTACATGATTGAAGCAACAAGCATGGATAAATATTTCACGAAAATTCTCAAAAAACATACGTGGAGTCGACTTATTCTTTTTACTATAATGTAGACGATAAATAATAACAAGTTTGATGGCTGAGAAAGTTCCTCCCTGAGAGGCCTAACAACCCAACCCACAGACTTTCAACCCCCACCCAGGTACCCGAACACCCCATTGACACCCCACCCCCGATACAAACTACACTCTTTTCGTTTGATGGAATCCTGTGAATATCGCAACACCACCTCCAGTTTCTGTTCATACGGGGAACATGAATAGATCGTAGCCAAGAGGAGTGATATCTCCAATAGCCTTCTTGTGCCTACAGAATTATAAGCCAAGTCTCTGTTAAAGCAATGATGTCAAAGTTGGTTCAGCAAATAAGCACTCAGAATCTTCAGTTTTATTGCAAATAGACTGTGCATTTTTAAAACACAGAGTCTATGAGTTGATTCCTTTGAGGAGTTACATTATTTGAGACATTCAAGCTCGAGCGATTTCAAATTGCGTAATTTCATTTAATGCATTAGTTGAGATGTCAGCATTATTAATTCAAGACGGCCACCTCTTTTACGACGAGGTTATGTGGCACCGATGGTTATTCCTATATCCTTGAATATGATTCCATAGATCAGCTTGGAAGCAGAGGGGCAGTTTTGTTGTTTGTATTTTTCAAGATCCAGACAAGTTGACTCACGACTGTAAGAAAACTAATGTTTGTTTGACAGAGAGAGGCTGGGGATCTTGATGATTGTTGTTATATTTGACACTGTAGGTCCTGGTTTGATATTTCACCAGACATCAACAATGTACTACTTTCCCTTATTACAACGTACTAAGACAATTTGAATCAGCTGTTTCGATCATGCCCAGTGCTAATGATAAGGCCTACAAAAATTGTGTTGATGGCGTACCCCTGACGACCACCTATTTTACCGGCCAACCCTAATATTTTTGTGTGCAAAAAAAAAAAAAGTTTTTAAAAACGGATTTATGACGTCATAACTTCGGTACTCTAAAGGATGCAGACATTCCAAATGAAATAAAAAGATGTGTTAGAGAAAAAGTGAAGATGTGCCATTTGTTTTTTGTATGTGTTTCATATATTGGTATGTATCTGGTATGTGAAACATAAAAAAAAAAAAAATCCGACCTACCTACCCTATTTTTTTCCTTGTTACGCCCAATCAAACATTTTTTTTTTAGGGCCGAAGGGATTCGAATGTCCTAGTTACTAGGACTAACAAATTATCATGACCTTCGCATGTCCATTAGTATGTGCCCTTGTTTTAACGAGTAAGTATATAATTAATCATATCTTATGATACAATTTTTTAATTAGCTCTGAATATTTGCGCCTCTTTTTTTCTTTGGAGCCTATTCCATTGCACTGCTACATCTATTGTAACCGCAGTTACTTCTAAGTCCTACGTGGATGCAAGTACGCCCAATGAAAACGTTCATCACCATTGTCACGGTCGAAGTGACTACACAGATGCATCTGTGGGTTGAGTAATATAATCCTCAGACCACATACGATAGGTATTGGATTGCGCTGTGACCGTGTTTCACTGTTTTTTATTTTACGAAAATTAAATCGTGCCTCAAAACCCTTTCAAATTTAGTTATTCATATAATATCGTTTTAATGCCCAAAGGCATGGTTAACATGTTTCATCGAAACTAATTTACAACATACCAAACTTGGACTCAAATCTCCATAAACGCCAAATTTTTCACGCAGTTTTCCAAAATCAATCGTACACCTGGCACTGTTATTATTAAATTCACACAGTAATAAATAAATCAAGTGACGGAAAGGGTCATGTCAACTCCTTTTACAAAGGGGAGATTATTCAGTTTTCGTGATTGCACATAGCCCGAAATTCACCACGTAGTTACCAAACATACGGATTCGCACGTTACAGGTTGCCCTGATATTTCCAAGTTGTATCGGGATACTTGCGCAGACCAGTGAACCGTGTGTAAATCAATGGCTATAACCAAATGGCGCTTCATCAAACTTCTACGCAGAATAAAAAATATTCTTATTATCTATTATTAACAATCATTTTTTATTTGAAAAGTATAAAAATATGAATGGCGTATTAAACCATTTACAAGTTCACGGCCTTTTGTTGATGATAACCACTTCAATATTTCACCCAATTTGTGAAAGTTTAACAGCCGAAATGATTGCCAAAAATAGCAGTGAATGTTAAAATGACCTCGGGTCATTTGTGGTTAAGAGTTGTTGTTTATCAAAAATAGGAGTATTGTCTGAGTGAAACGATCCAGTTTAATTTCTTTTTTTTCAAAGTCGACCTTTCAATTTGGAATCTTTGTGACGTTTTGAAAGTTAACAATTGTGTTTACATGATTTGGTAATAATGACGTACTTGAAGAAGGGAAAAAAGGCCATCAACCTAGGTAAAATCAGGTATGTATTTTATGTGTAACACGGTCACAGCGCAACCAAATTTATCCACGTCTGGGGTTGAGGACCGCAAACCACAGATTCGGATCTGGGTAAGAAGTGACCCGGATACTAAATTCATCCCAAGCTAAAATTGGGATTCTTGGCCGCCCTCCGGCTCCCCTAGTCCTTACCTTCTTGACCACTGCAAATTTCTTGAATCAGATTTTAGATATGGTGCTTTTTAATAGAATATCTCCAATCACTGGGGAAAAAATGGGGCCATGGGCCACATGATTTCGTCAACAAAAAGGCCCTGTTCGACAGGCACTTATTTCTTCCAAAGTGTTGGACCCTGTATAATATGCACCACGTTACAGACTATTAAAACAATGTTTCAAGTGATGTGTCTACGGCATAAACAAAAGTATAGGTATTAACGATTCTTCTGGAACATTTCCAATTCCTTGAGAAATCAAGTTCAATATATTGGCTTCGATCATTTCTTTTGGTCCGTCGTCGGAAAGTAGCAGGGGATCGCCATCTTGGACTGTTTTGGGGATTTCCCGGTTGGTTTGTTCAACCAGGGACGCGTTATTTATTACTCCATGATTTTTGCACAGATAAATTAGGCAGATTGGCACTCCCCTATTTTGTGTATGTAACGGGGATAGTGGGATGTCATGGAGGAAGGGCGCTCCAAGACTCAGGTAGGTAAAATACGAAAACATCTCGTCTAGCATACGTGCAGAAGCGATGGCGAGTAGATCGAAAGTTAGTGTTCAGCTGGTTAATGCTACAAATTAACCCCCAAAAAATCACCAAAATGTCATTTTTTCGATTCCCTAAGAAAAAATAGTAATTTGCTGAACAAATTAATTGTTGTGAGTGTGAAAGTGAGTGCCACAGTGTTTAGTGTATTAACATGGCGATGCATGTATGCACCGTTTTGTATTCAATGGACTGTCCAAACTTCTAGACTCATTGACCATTTTAGGTGATTAGGTGACAGGGGGCGGACCAGGATTTTACAAACGTCAAAATTACGGGGGGCTGAAACGCTGAAACTTAAACTTGTCCAAAAGCTTCCAAATGGGCTGATTTTGCAAAGATTTGCAGCATTACCGGGGCGCGAGCCCCCTGCCCCCCACTCATGGATCCGCGCCTGGTGAATGGTATAGACCTACGAAAGAGACTTCATTTTTTCGATAAATATGAGGACAAATTAAATGTGTGTGAGGTGGATGATGATTGAATTATTGGGGTGACTTGTGCAATGCCCATGGGCAAAATGGAAATCCGGAAAACTCTTTTAGTATTTTTTTTTTAAAATTGACGAAAATCCTTGTGTTCATGGGGGGGAGGAATGGAAAAGAGTTCCATATGCCCCCCCCCTCCATAATTAGAGGGTAAATAAATGTAATAACGCAAACTACCATTGCCTTGAAATCGTTTAAAGTGTCTCCGTACATCTAAAATGAAATCGATGGATATAATGGGTCACAATGTGGTTTGGGATTTGAAAAGTGAACTTAGCCCCGAGCATCCTATTCCAAAATAAAGTGACAGTAGTTTTTGTATATTGAAAGAAGAAAAAAATAAAAAACTTCAGGTACATCCCTTTGTGAGCCCTTAGTGGGAATTAAAATCCATTTGGCATAATAAGGTGTTTGTAAACCTATGGAAATAAACAAATAAATTCTCTTTTCCCCCAAATTCCACAAAAGGGGCAAAAGTCAATTTTTTGCTCTATTTATGATAAAAAAGGGAAAATTGTGGAGAATATTCATAGAAAGTACTCTCTTGGTAATGATGTTTCAAAAGGACGGGGGCGGGGGGAGGGGGGCAAAGGGACCATGGGGTCCATTTTTTCCTTTAAAATCCAGTTGTTCGAAATCCCACACTCCAAATATTGTTACTAGTCTACGGATTTCATGACCTCAGTTCCAGCCTCTAATTTAAATGTCATATTTCAATAATCTTTATTCATCACAAAAGGTATATGAAAATAAAGACTATTTCAAATTAAGGCTCGTTGGCTTAAAAGGCACTAAAATCTATATTATTGTAGCACTTTACACTAAAACTGGCAAAGCACTACAATTTTAGTATGGTCCCAGCTAGGGAGTTGTGATAAAATTCAAGGCTTCATTTAAAATGTGAAAAATAAAAATTTCAAAATATCTTTCAATCTATAGATAAAGTTTGATATCATTGGCAAAAAAGAGTGGGTTCATAGCTTGCCACATGGTAACCAAATTAAACGTAGCACCCAACTAGTGCTTTTAAAAAAAGAAAGGAACATAAAGACATGAAGGTACTCAAAAGTTCCCGGTCAAGTACAATGACATGTATGTGCTGCAATTCATTCCCAACAGGACTCTTCTTGGTGAGAGAATAAATGTAGAAAACTGCCCAAAATTATGGGAATTCTAGCATTTCACCTAATATTATTATAAATGTTAGTTATAGAAACACCTTTTTTCATTTCAGTTTTCCAAATGCAAGATTTGCTTCAAATCTAGGCTCCTTGTTATAATTTGTATAGTTTCTGAAGCGTCAGCCGCATCGCACAGTGCATGGGCCAGAATACTCTCAAAGCTGGCCAAAAAAATCAAAATGCCGAATGTGACTTGTTATGTTATTTTTATGCGCATGGGAAAGAAAACATACCCAAAGAACACGATTACGTTAAAATAGTAGTTTTTTTAGGAATTAAAGGTGTCATATACGCCGTAAACATGAAAAAAAAGGCGGTGGCTGTTGCTCTAACAATGATAATACCACCAAATATGAAAATTCGTTGTGACGAGAGAAAGAATAACGGATCCATTTTTATTTTCTCTATTTACCACATGATTATACACAGATTAGAAATATTACATAATGAAAAAAAAATGTGTTGAATTATTTAAGGGGAAAATCCCCTTTTTGACCAAAAAAAATGCTAGAAATTCCCTTTTTTGAAAAAAGATAGGCCTAAAAGTTAGGATTCCAGTTGATTCCCGCTATGATTCTAATATCAAACAGTTTAATCAAAGCCTATGCTTTCAATTAATACGAAAATTTTTTTGCCACATTGCCACACTGCAACTTGGAGGTATTTTAAATGCACCATACCTATGCTAAAAGGCCGCTTTTAATGAACAATCAAATTGCCGCGCCCGCGCTGTGATGTATGCATTTATAGTCCGTTCTAAAAAATAAATATTCAAGAACATTCCAGGAATTGAAGAGGATACAGATTCTGATAGTTCTGGAGGTATATAATTATGTGAACTATCTGTGGAAACAATATTTCTCATATGCCCAGCATTTATAAAAAGAAAACACGTTGTTAAACTTTAGCTAAAGAAGAATCATGGAATCTAAGTATTTTGAGGCTTTGCGGAAAATTTGTAATGCTTGTTTCTAGAGTATTAAAAATAAAGGCCAATGGAAAAAAATGTGAAACATAAAGTCTGCAGCTCTTTAAATGTAATTTAAAAAAAATTACTTCATCAAGAACAGCCACTAAATTCATATTGTAGGATTTTATTAGAATTATGTATTAATGAATATTATATCATGCTATGTACGTTATAGGGTCGTTCGCAATTTTCGCCATAATTATAAATGTACAAAAACGTAGTACGTGAGAGGAGGGGTTAAAACTTATCTCAAAGTATACGTATGAAAAAGGCGATTTGTGAGAGTGGAAAAATCCAAACTATCGCAATTTTAACTCGAGGGGGTGTCAAAAGGTTATGTACATTTGTACGTCAGCAAAAAATGACGAAAATAACGCCCCCAATCAAATTTGAATCACTTTGTGATGCGAGAAAAGAAAACAGTTTCCCAAGTCTCACATAACCAGGCTTATGCTTTATGTGTTACTTTCTTCAAGAAGCATTAGAAAACGTATTTAAAAGCTTTTCAAAATGAACATTTGGGGATCCTACCACTGTGTTTTTGGGGGTTTTTTAGTAAACATTGCTATGATGTTACAACAATTTTATTGCAGATAAGAGGAGAAAACATTATTTTGATGAGTGCATATATCGCCTTACATCTCTAAAGGAAAAATGATTACCAACCTGACCATCACCGCCAAAAAAGTAGGTAGCGTATTTATCTTGTTAGATCTAAGAGCTATTTCCCACTTCCCAACTAACACAAAGCAGGGGTCCCGCTCCGTGATTTTGAAAAGTGGCCACAAAAATGGTCCATTTAGGGATGTAAGGGGTATATTTCAAAATACTACAGTTTTATGTCCTTAAATTCTTTATCTGTTTTCGATAGTCAAGTTATGGACTTTTAAAGTCTGTTACAGGGAATTGTAATGTCATAGTATTTTTAAAGGTTACAATAAATTTTTAAGTATTTGGTATTTAAATTCTAAAATGACGTCACATATATCTTAAATTTCTCATGTCCAAGAACCCCCTTATGCTCTAAAATAGTCATTGTGTTTGGGCCCTTTAGGGATTACAATGAATATGATCAATGACCAATCAGAAAGAAGAGAAGAACACGTTATTTGATGACGGTCATATATATTTCTAGATATGACCATCAAATTTCGCATGTCCAAGAGACCCCTAAATGCTAAAATAAGTCAGGTGTTTTATGGGCTATTTTATGGATTACAATGCATATTATCAATGACCAATCAGAAAACAGTCTTTTATGACGTCATTTCTACAAGATTACTATCAAATTTCTCATGTCAACAACCCCCTATATTACTAAAATAGTCATTGTTTTATGGGTTGTTTTATGGATTACAATGCATATTCAATGACCAATTTAGAAAACAGTATTTGATAAGTCATTATATTTCTAAATATTACCATCAATTCTCATGTCCCAGAACCCCCTATATGTTCAAGTAGTCATTATGGTTATGGGTTATTTTTATGGATTACATGCAAAGATCAATGACCAATCAGAAAAAAGTATTTTTGCTGACGTCAATATATTTCTAAAATTACCTTCCACGATTTTCAGGTCCCAGAAGCCCACATAGATTAGTCAAAATTATTATTGTTTTATGGTAACATTCAATACATTACAATTAATTTTTTCAATGACCAATCAGGAAAACAGCATATAATGACGTCGTACAAATTTGAAATACTTCCACTGAACTCAGGGGTTCAACAAAACCCCTAGATATTACCTCCAAATTGACAAACAACCGTCTATTTCAAACAAATATTTGGGCCAGCTGTGATTCAATCTGGACCACTGTGGTCGCGTAGTCTTGCTTGAGTTTACCTACTGGATGCATGTCGGCGCTATCCCCAGGTAGTGATTTCTCACCCCACGTATACTTTAGGCGGAGGTTCCGATCTTTACTTTGTTTTGAGCGATCTCCGATAGACAGTGTGACTTATGACGTCACTTGTTGAATGCAGGACCCCTCTGTTGTTTGCTGGCAGGCAAAATATTAACAGTAGTTCTGTGACAGACCAACATAAATTGGTTATAAATTACTGCAGAATCTTTCCTGATCTGTAAGATGGTCACAAAAAGCAGCGGGTAGCATAGCTTATTATGCTTTGATAAGAAAGTTAGTATTATTAATTCGAAACAAAGTTACATGTAAAATAAAGAGTTCCCATACAAAGTATAGGTTGCTTTTGCCTGCCAGTTTCTCTCTTACACCAACACGGGGGGGGCGCCATAAACATCAACAAAGTCCCCATTAATCTATAACCTGGTAGATTCTTGCGTGTGTAATTACTTCCCGGCATGGCGTTTAGTGTCTATTAGGGGGGCGCACTAGGGGTTCTACGCGGGGGTAAAATTTGACACCGCGACACAAGCCATTCGATCTTTTACACTCGACGACCACAGCTGTTCTTATCTGGGACATTGTGGACCACTTGGCTTCTTATCCAGTTGACAGCCATCAAAAGCTGCAACCACTGCGACAGTAAAATAGTTATTTCGTCAACCCATGAGTCGGGGCCCCACGACTCAAAATTGGAGGACCCCCCCCCTGGCTCGGGAACAATATTACGATTTTAATTCAGATCATTTAACCATTGTTTGGATATGTGAAACGTGCTGTGAAACCTGAATTTTTGTCCAGCCGGCGTACTAGCCTGTTTTAGATATAAAGGGTCAGGGGACCTGAATATTTTTAAGGGGTGGGGTTAACCAAATTCAGGAGTATTGCTTATGTAGAGCTTATGACAGGCGGAACCAAAGTGGTAATATAAAGTTGCGAATTAAAACAGTACAACACATTTTTCGTAACTTTTGTTCTTTTATTCACCTTAAACATCTAAACAAGGGAAAGGTCAAAACGTCCTTGTCCGTACTGATTTTTAATAATTACTAATATCGTACACAAACATGTTCGACCTGTCATTTCTATACCGCATGAAGCTGAGATGGATTTCTTTATTGTTATTAGTTTACTATAGTGAGTTTAGGTCCCGTGTTGATATTTTTATAAGGGAGCGAGTCATGTTTTCCCCTTCGCTTCGTTCAAAAGTGTTGGAATTCCCACGATATGACGATTTTCCATTAAAAAGTTCACGTTCCCCCTCCACTGATTAAAATGTTATAAAAGACTTTCATATTCGCTGAACTCATATTTACATAAATTTATATATTGCCATGCCCAACCTTCCCGAAACCTCAACCTCCTCCAACCTGGAACATTCTTACACAGCACTGTGAGCTTGGTCGGCACTTATCGCAGCATCTCGGTCAGTACACTGTTAAAAATGTCATAATTTTACCCCAGACTTTTAACTTTTTATTTACGGTAGGGACCCGATTATCAATAATCTTCACGCTTTATTACAAAAAATTACAATTTGGAAGCAGAAAAATGTAAATCAAACAGTGTACATAATAATACACACATTTTGTAAAAAGGGGTAGTATTTATACGACTGACGTCATTACATTTTTCGTAATATTACGTTCTTTTGTAACTTACTGTTTTTAATGTAAGAATTATGAACTATGAAGTCGTTTAACCTATAAAAATGTTTTAAATACGTCGTAAGTTAACACGTCATTGAAAATGCAAAATATTATGTTCCCTTTTATTAAAAAGTTTTAAAAAACCTCTTCTAGAACTCCAATTCGAAAGAATTTTAGTATTCTGCCACAGGCTAGGAATTCGGCAACGTTAACGGAATAAACCGCATGGTTAAAGGTGCCGAATTTTAAGGTGGTGGGCAGAACCTAAATTCATCCCTCAATTCCTGCTTTGATTATAATTATTAGTTTAATGTGAAAAAAAGTAGTACACATATAGATTTAATTTAGCAGTAGTGTAGTGGATAAGGTTTAGGACTTGTAAATCTTAAGGACCTGGTTCGAATCTATGTAGGACATATCTTAAGTTTAATCATAATATGATGATTAAGTAATTGCTGACATTAGAATATGTACGTTCATAATATAAAACAAAATAGTGGTTTATTTTTTTTATTTCCTTCACGATTTTTCCCTGCGTCGCAATTGCCTTTTTTTAATAAAAAGTTTGGGCTGAAATATATCTTTTTTAAACCATGTGGTGACGTAAATACACGTTGATATGATGTCATAGCAAAAAAACGTCAGAAGATTGTAATAACGTTTTAATTCTAATATTGTTTAAACAAGTCAAAAACCAACCAATAAACGTTGGAAGCTGATGAGATTGCACGGCCGTTATTTTACGTTCCCTGCAATGGTTTCGTATGTTACGGCTCCAGTTATTTTACGGGCTTCAACGTTGTGAGTTCCCAGCTGCCAGTCAAAGCGCAGTTTTTCTACAGGTTTATTTTTAACAGTGTATGTACAAAGGTATCTCTTCGAGGATAACCTCCTGTGCCGCTTGCTGGATCTTCCATGGGGGGGGGGGTGCCAGTCTATCCACTCTAAGCACCACCGCCCTTGCTCTAGTCTAGACAGCACTGCTTGAAATAATACGCCCAGCATGGTGCAAAAAAGTGGACACATTTTTCAACCCCGAGACCATGAGAACCATTACATGGCTGCTTCGGTGCCACTCCATCTGGAGTTTCTACCAGTCTTTCAGGCATTGCACTGCAGTGCTTCGGAGAGAGAACATCACACACATAAACTGGTGAACAGGCTCTGTTGGACATACAACAAACACTTGTGCATAATTACGTCAATGAATTACACCAGCTCGGCAGACAGAGACTGTTCTGGAGCAATCTTCCAGCAAGGGAAATGGGGTCACCTTGTACAGGATTGGCCACAGAGTCGGTCGTTCAACAGCCAGCCTTGCCAATTATGGCCTCTCCATATCACAGGCTGCCCCGGGCAGACTGCAGATCACATTCTCAATGAGTACCTTTAGGCTACGGTGGATATTAATAGAAAATAGTCGTCTTTTTCAATAATTACTTTTAGAGGTTTGAAATAGATTTGGGACAATTGGCATATTGACAGCATTTTTAAAATTACCCATAAATATTAAAAATATTTATGGGGTTATATTTCTTTAAAAGGGATACTATACGCGATCCTCGCCTCGATCCCGCCACTCACCCATCGAAACCTTTGGTATCATTAGAAAGGTTGTATTTTTTCTTATTTAGCCTACAAACCAAATGGCTGAACTTTTTCCCATTTGGATACTACCAGCTGTTAAAATGGGTGTTTTCGTTTTCCGAAAATGAGAGTGCAATAATCTATAGGCTCTTGTAGCGACAGAAGTTAAGTTATTAGCGGATTCGAAGAAGATTTTGGAATTGGGTATGTTGGTCATGCATTTCCTGTGAAACAAATAAAATTTATAGGTTTTGATCTGGTGAACGACATTTAAGGATTTTAAAAAACACTAATCAGCTGCAAGTATGGGGTACCTGACGAGTGCCATGAATAAAAAGGTATTCAATCAATTTTCCTCTGTTCCACTCTGCAACTTGGTACACACTTGCAGAATGTTCAAACTTGATGACACATAATTTTAGACCCGTGCATGCATGGAGTTAGTTTTCGATTGGAGTACGCGTTACACACTGAGTGTGTGCTCCAGACTTTATGTGTTTTTGCCGACACAAATCTAGTTTCGCTTGCAAACTTCATCTATAAGCTTGAGTATATATATCCAGGATTCGCTTGAACCAAGGAAACTGGGAGTTTCTCTTCAAATTTGGAGGGTTCGGATAGGAACAATTCCACACCCAAAGTGGTCGAGCAAGACCCGGCCATATTGGTAATCGATGTTTTAAACGGTCAGCGATCCCAGGTCAGCTGGGACTGCGTGTGTGTGTGTTGACCCTGCTTCTGATTGCGGGTGTTGAAGCGAACCCGGGGCATACTACTAGAGCGGACAAGTCAAGCAGGATGGCTGGTAGCGGAAAAATACATTGGGAAAACAATACTTACGAAATAAAAACCTGAGTGCCCGAGTATAGGAAGACAGTTGAAAGTTAGGATAAATTGTTTCCCCGGTTAGTAAATTGCAAGAAAAAAAAACTATTCGCAATCTAGAAGAAGAGGTGTCTACTAACTCGGAAGAGATCAAGGAAAATGCAGAGGAAAATAACATTTGAATGAAAATCTGTAAATGATTCACGGTACATAAGAAGAAAGTGGATCATCTTGAAGAGTTATTGGAGGATAACTTCTATTTTTTGGCATCCGGGGTGATTGATTCAAGAGAAAGCTGGGACCAGAGTGAAGAAAAGTGCGTGAAATATCAAGAACGATTCTGAATAGACTGAAGTGATATTGAAGTTGGAGAGGTATCATAGGCTAACTACCAGACGGGTTGCCCTTCTCCGTTATTGCTAGATTCAGCCGTTTTAAGCAGCGTGACAAGGTCTTAAAAAATCCGCTAGTAAGCTTGAAAAGGGTCTAATAAAAGTATATCCGAGGACCACACCGCAAAAGTCAGAGAAACTAGATAAGAAGCGGATTTCCCTTTATGACTAAGGCCAAGCAAGAAGGAAAGAGAGCTAGCTGTCTTATACTAAACTTCTGATAGATGGGGTAGCCTACAAATATGAACCCTGAAAATGACAGATAATTAAGATGTAGGGAGGGTGGTCAATGCCAAAAATTAAAGCCTGACCAGAAATCAAGTAACCTTATTAAGTCTTTTCATGATCTTTTTCCCCAGTGTTCCATCATGACCTTAGTGTTGGCAAACTAAAAAATGGAACATGCAAACTATTTAGATGGAAACAATGTGAAATAATGTGTCTTTGGTATTAACCACTTCCATGACCCATATGGTATTGACTTTGACTCCCCTAAACTCTTTATTATGAGATTAATTTGATCAGGATGGTCACCCCGGAGTGGATTTTAATCAACTCTAATATAAATCCTCACTTAACTGTGTGTTCTAAAAGTGCCGATCAATTCATAATTAATCATGTGCCATTCCCCACCAAAAATTACGCTATCGGCGACTCCGAACTTGCGCAGGCCATAATATATGTGGTGCATGAATAATATGGACATAAAAATGGTATGTTTTTGAAGACATACTGTATGACAATTGTGATCTAAACCCATAATGTAAGTGTGTAAACGAACACCAAATAATTGTTACAGTATTTCTGATCAATATTGCAATCATGTCATCAACTCAGAAAATAATTTGCAAAATGTTGTTAATCGATCAACATTTAGACTAAAGGTCGTTCATACTACACTGCACTGCGCAGTGCAGTGCCGATAGATCGATCACTGCTGCAGCCACTCAACGTAACCTGCTGCACTGCAGTTCAAATAAATTTAAACTCGGTTGCAGTACCGCATGCAGTATACTGGACAGGAACCGAAATTCAGAGCACTGCAACTTACCGCAACGCATGTTGCAGTATAGTATTCTGAACGACCCTATAAGAATGGTTGTCTTAACTCCTTAGAACAGTATGTCATAACTAAGTATGTCCAATTCCATTCCGACGAAAAAGATCTTGTAATATCAACTAGTGATGCACAGGTTTAAACACGGCCATTTTAAATGTACTGATGACTACAGTCAGATGTTATTATGACATCTTACTGATAAGATTTGGTTTAACAGCACGAGGTAAATACCGGTTTTTGCCACGATAGTCACCATAGTGTAATTTTCAATCAATTATTTAATCCAGTTCGTAGTAACACAAATGATCTGATGGGGCTGAAGCAATGTAAAACATTCTTAAAAACACTAATATTGTCCAGGTGATGGTAATTCCTCTGACAACAACAGCCCTGTGTTAATTGTTTCTATGGGAAAATTCCTTACCGACAATACCCCATCTATAATAATCACAAGTAGTAATTGCACACGCCTTGAAACTCATAGCTAATTTCAGATTTTTTGTTTGGGAATTTTAATGGCATGTTCAAACTAAATGACCCAGATTTCATCTCATTTGTCAATACTTTTGACTTCCTGTGTTTCGTTGAAACCTGGGCTCAACAATCAATCAATTTAGGTTGAATGGCTTTGGATCAGCTATGTGGTTCGTAAAAGGACTAATACAGCTGGGCGCCATCAGGTGAATCTCATTCTATTTTCGTTTCGGCATTCATCAGTATATCCTTAATCATTTACCTAGCATCTCGGAAAATATTCTTTGGATACACCTGTCGTTTAATGTTCGTAATATTTCCATTCTAAAGCGCTTGCTACAGATCACCCCCAGATCACCTTTTTCCAAAAACGAAGATATCTTTGATATGCTACAAAGCGAATATTGTAATTATCTTTCTCAATTTCCCGATGCTAATTCTCTTTTTCGGTGACTTTAATGGAAGTCACTGGTAATGATGACGATTTCATCTGGGGGGGAGGAGATGAAATGCTCGGATGGATGGGATTCTGATCTTTATGTGGTTGATGAAGAAATTGGAAAAAAGAAAATGTGCCGGGATACTCATGTAAATGATTCGGGTATTGGATACTATTGGAACTTTTTGTCGTACCGTTTTAGATAATTATGGCAGGGTTTGACAAAGAAAATCTGGCTTTTTCACCTTTATTGGACATCAAGGAGAATTCCCACTAGCCAATGACGTTGTGACAACGTTTAAAACGTTTTAAATTGGTCACTTTTGGCGTCCATTTTAACACGTTAAAAACACGTGAATGTGTAGACACTTTTTCACGTTTTCAAAAACGTTTTATAAGACGTTATAAACGATTTGATAACGTTATCCAAAACGTGCTTAATCCGTAATGAACGATTTAAAACGTTCTAGAACGTTCTGAGAACGGTAAAACATTTTTGATTAATTGCCTATTAAACGCTAATAATTAGAGAAAAAAAGGTAATCGGGTACATACCACCGGAACTGTATATTGCAAAGAAATCTACATCAAGCATATTAAACAAGTTGGTTTGACATACACAAATCCTCACTTACCTGTACTGGGAATGAACCTGGTACCCTTCGCGTGGAAGACCAAATACGTAACCACTACACAAGCGAGACGACGCCAATTTATGGTATTTATATTTATTAGGCCCGAAGTGTATCAGAAGAGTTATCTTTTTCAAATGAGTGACCTATTAAGTGCACCTTTTTCAATATACCACTGAAATGTAGAACAACCATCTGTGCCTGACAGAATTAACCGCACGTTGATAATAATTCCAAATAAAGCCAAAATAATAAACAAATAGAATACTAATAAAATAATAACAGAATAAAACTCTCCCCCCCCGCACACACGCAAGTCTTAGCGCGCGATCTTCACCAACATGAACCAAAACGCCTGTGATGGCGGAGTGCGTTGGCCACTGCGTATACGCGGAGACTCGACGCAATGAGGAAAAAGCCCGCGAACCAAATAATGGCATCGGAAGATAAGCCTGCGCACTTCCTCCCGTTTTTTTAGAATATGAATTTATTCTACATAGAATAAATCGGGGTAACTCTTCCGCTGCCTTTAGACAATTCAAATGGAAATAAATTCTGGGAAATACTATACATCTAGACTGTCATAACCTAACTTCTACCGCTGCAAAACCCATTTCTTATTGGCATGTTTTTAATATAGAACGTTATGGACACGGTTGTGCGAACGTGTCGCATATTACTCGCGTCAGAACGTCTACAAACCGTTTCCAAAGACCCATCATCCCGGTACAATCACGTTTTTCAAAAACGTTTAAAAGACGTTTTTTAGACAAGCACGTAATTATTACGTGTGACGGTTGGTTGAACTTCAAAACGTTGTCAAAACGTGTTCTCACTCAACGTTTTTGACTGGTTTGACTACTTTGTAACGTTTGCAAACGTCGAAAAAACGTTATGTGTTACCTGGGTTAAGTGTGGTCGACTAACTAATAGCAAAATTTTCTTGCTTTAACTTTTTGAGAATATTGAATTTTCCCTTCGAACTGAGTCGGATCATCTCCAATAACGGTTCTCGCTCGTACAAGGGATTCCCCAATTGTTGATCCTTCCATAGCCGAACCAGCTGTTTGACAACCCACATCTTGGTGACCATTCCTCGCTTTGTTTGGAATCCAAAGTTTGCTAATTCTTTCACTACAATGAACCATGATCCGGGTCGACACTTTTTATCGGAATTTACATCCGCATTGAATAACCTATTGATTGACCATGCAGTTCTATTATGAACGATATATTTAAGTTGTTTGCATTGGAGATGCTCGTACTTTCACTGGTCCAAACAATAAGTTACGGTAGTAAAAGGATGGTTTGATGATGAGGGAATGCCGGGTAGCTAAAAATGCGGTTCAACGTAAGCTGCGTTTTTTTTTTTTTTTTTTTAAAATAATTTAGAAACTTGTTTAAGTAAACGCAATTACAGAAAGCTTTTAAAGCACAAGAAAATTGCCCATATAACCGTATTAATCGAAAGAAACTGCTTGATGCTCTTCGTGATGGCAATAGTAAATCATTCTGGTCTGGTTCCCCCCTTCAACAAATAAAACTTCCTATGATTCAATTATCTCTTAATATTTCTATTGACTCATGGTATAATTATTTTAAGCACCTTTTTAATCCACTGATCATCTTGAAAGACACATAGTGCCTACCATTATTCCCATCCTACCAATCCCTACTCCCAACGATGAAGGTATGTTTTCCTCAATCGCCAATTCACAGAGGAGGTGCAGAGTGCCATTAAGTTTCTCAAGACGGGCAAAGCATCCGGTATCGATGGTCAACCCGCAGATTTTTCAAGTTTGGTCCTGTTGCGCTCTGATAAATTTATTAGTCGCTTATTTATTCTATTCTTATAATGGCCATTTTCCAATTCAGTGGTCTACTGGTTTGATTGTCCCTTTATTTAAGAGTGGTTCTCGTGATGACCCTGCCCATTATAGAGGCATTTCATACTCCCATCATCAGCAAAATATTTTCCAAAAATTATTTCTTTCCAGATTAAACACATGGGCTGAATTTCAATTAATTTTTTTTCATCAAGCAGCAAGGCTGGGTTTAGAAAGGGGTATAGAACAACTGATAACGTTTTCATCATTCATTTTGAGTACTATTATAAATAATACCTTTCACGTAAAAAGGGTAAGAATTTATGTTGCCTTTGGTTGATTTCCGTAAAGCATTTGACTCCATTAAAACCATATTTTCTTTTCAGAACCTTAAACTCTGGCATTCGGTAATGTATTGATGTACTTACTTCTCTGTACAGTAATTTACGGTGCTCATGTGAAAACCCCAAAAGGTATCTCACTGTCCTTTCCATGTGATTACGGAGTTCAGCAAGGGTCATTGCTTTCTCCACCCGCGCCTCTTCCCGGAATTGCTTTCTCCCTTTCTTTTTAAATGTGTTTCTGAATGATTTAAGTAAGCGTTTGAATTGCAATGTATGTACAAAAATCCAGATTGGGGATGTAATATAAAGTCACCTGCTATTCGCTGACGATCTCGCTCTAATAAGTTATACTATATTCGGTTTGCAAAACAACTTGATATTTTGAGCGAGTATTGCAAAATGGGGTCTGACTGTGAACATTGAGAAGACCAAAATTGTTGTATTTAAATTACAACGTGTGTGGTCAACTGAACAGGCATGAAAAATGGTACTTTGAAGGTACACGTCCTTGCGGTTGCCAAGCTCATACCAGTACCTAGGTATTGTATTTAGTTCAAATGGTAATTGGGTTAAAGCTCAAGCAACATACTCTTGCACAAGCTAATAAAGCGCTTTTCTCTTTCAAACATATCTTTAACACTTTTGGTCGCCTACCTGTAAATGTTTTGTTTAATATTTTTGATTCCATGATTCCCATTTTACCTACATTGTGAATTAGGGCAACTTCCACCGAATCCTCCATTCAGGAAAGGTATCATTTAAAATTTTGCAAGATATGTTTTCTTGGGGTGCCTCGTTCAGCTCCGTCCATAGCGGTACGGGCTGAACTTGGAAGGTATAGTCTAAATATTTCTTGTCTTGTTATAGTAATCAAATATTGGGTTGCGGTACCGGAACTATACAACACCAGAATTTTGTACCCTGTTACAAATATCAATTTATGTAGAGCAAGAAATTCATGCTCCCGTTTGGGCCCTTGATGTTAAAATATTCTTTTCTTCCTTCGGTTTTGGTGAAGTCTGGATTGCTCAAGGTGTTATTACCACAAGAGCATTTCTACCATTTTTCTAAACAAAATTTTACAGATATTCACATTTCAATATTTAGAAGCGATGTCGCTTCATATTCGAAATTAATGGCTATATTCCGCAATTTAATATGATTTAACAGTGTGGCCTTTATTTAAGCTCGACAAGTTCTATCTGAAAGTTTTGATTACAAAATTACGCCTAGGCTTCTTAACTTTGGAAGTCGAGCGGGGAAGGTGGAATGGAATTCCACGGGAACAAAGATTATGTAGAGGTTTGCAAACACAGGTGGAAGTGAAGATGATTCCACTTTGTTTTGGTTTGTACTCACTATGCCGTGGATCGTAGACGTTACCTCTCTCCATTTTTCTTTAACAACCCAAATGTTTAAACATCTGTCAACTCTGCACTTTACTTAGTTTTCCTCACGATGGGATACACTTGCAAACCTATCAAGATATTTATGGAATGCATGTCAAAAACCGGATGCCTTTTTTGCCAACTGTCCCTAATCACGGTTTTTATTATACATTGTAATGTCAGGCCGGTGGCCTATATATAACTGTTTCTCAATAAAATCTCTCTTTGTGAGAGAGAACTGAACTGAACTGAACAACCATGATATTAGCCATATCAATCATGTATATAAAATTTATTTTTCGAAGTGAAAAAAACTACACCTGAAACAACAATTTGAGGCATTTCTGGTTATCAAAGATACGTAGCAGCGGATATGATACTCAAACTCAAATATTAAATGCCACAAAGCAATTGCGTTGCCTCGACACTAAAGCCATTATACACAAGGTGCCCGCATTTGGCATAGTTAAGTCAGCATTTTCTTAAATCCACAAAACAAGCTTTTCACATATAGTAATCCATTTACATATTGAAAAATGATGTAATTTGTGTCGTATTTTGCAATACGCATTATTTTGAATTTTCACACTCAACTAACACTGTAGCTTAATTAAGAGGCAATATTTGCAGTGTTAAATTTCAGTTATGTTAAATATTAAATTCATAATATATTCTTCACAATAGTAAAGCCAAGTTGTGTTTCTACGGCTCACTTTCATGGTATAGGGCATGATATGACTTTTTAATCGCTATTTTCCGATGAATAAACTACGATAGTATGTACTGTTGGCGACCGTTGTGCAGATCCTAACAAAATTCCTCGCCTCAGATCATGAATCAATCTACATTTTAAACAACCCCGCCAACTTTAGACACAAAGCGAACCCCGTCTCTAGTACTCAAAGAAACACTTTTCACTTTTCTTGAATTCATAACGTCCTTATAAACACAATAATTATATGCCTAACCACATAGGAAGTCAATTATCATTGGCCCTAACGAGTCATAACTACCAGAATTTCTCCTAGGATAATTCAATTTCTCCTCGGAGAAATTAATTTCACCTGGGGAAATTCCAGCCAATGACCAGCCTCCTTATAGATCTAATTTCTTAAAAGATTAAATCTGATTGGATTAAATTATCTCCTAGAAGAAATTTATAATTTCTCGTAGGAGAAATTATTTCTCCAAGGAGAAATTTGGAGAAAATATGGAAAAGACGTTAAAATTCTGAATCAAATTACAGAGCCAAACATCAAATTCCCTACAAATATCCACTCTACAACATGCATGTGCCCCGTGAGTTGGGTTGAACCATTGTCTGATGCAAGAGCCATTTTTTACGCAAGGTTCAGTGGCGTAAATATTTCTTTTTATCATTAGGGGGAATGGGGTTATGAAAATTTTATTGTTGAAACGGGTTTTGCTGAAAAGATCCATTACTAGCAAAGTTTGTCATTATAGAAGAAGCTAAAATCGTTAAATGTAATTGTAATTAGAACAAAATACGCGC
>JAMKCH010014973.1:0-83968 GCA_023653785.1 Ophioderma brevispina | reverse complement strand
AATCAAGTTTGGGGTTTATTAAAAATTAACGGTGAAATCAAAAACATAATCGTTGATGTATCAAAATGAGAGACGCAGCAATCCACATTGGCTAACGTTCTCATGATTCTGCTCATTCACTTCATATTCAAAACTTTATGTTTTCCCAAGTTGAGCAATTCACTTTCACAACATCCAGTCCCATATGCCTGCCCAGGCGGCCCGCCGCTGTTGAACTCAGGCGGCGGACGAGATGACATAGGTTTTCTGCTCACATTCATTTTGTCCGTAAAAGTTCACCACCGAAGTAACTCGTTGATGAAGCAAACGTAAACTTCAAAGCGCTGAAATTACTTGGTCCTGGTGATGACAACTGTTCAAAAGCATCTTTTTTCACTCATGTACCGGAATTTTACAACCAGGATCTGCACCAGATGTACGTTAGGGCAACACCCACCGCAACGGTTTTACAGAACCTGAAATTCAATCGTTATGGTAAGACAACAAAAATAATTACATATAACCTAAACAGATTAAATCTGCGTTGAAAAAACAAGCCCAATACCCTCATGTTAAATTGAAACCAATGGTGTAAAACTGCTATTTTTAATAAACTCTCAATCAAAACGAACCGCCGCTTTCGAAATAGAACCCCGGATTATACTGCAAATCCCAACTCTATCACCATACCTATCACAGTTACTTATAACGTTGTTTTGCCCTACCACATCATGAACAATATACAACTCATAAGAGCGCAAAACTGCTAACTAAAAATATAGTAACATAAAATAAGATAGAAAGCCATGGTACTGACCTCCTAGAAGCGAAAATATTTCAAATTCTCTATAATTACAACGCTTTAAAAAACGGCGAAACTACTAGTTCAACATGGAGTACAAAATACAAGACCCATTTTACACAACGCAATGAAACTACAAGCGCTACACTTCAACAATAAGCCAGTGTTGAACAAAACCTTAAAATTGAATAGTTAAATAGTCATTGCCGCAAATAAGTTGATAAGCTTTTTTGGTAGATTGCACGTAACACATCAATACACATGAAAAGAGGGCATTGTAAAACAAATCCTGATAATGGCACAATAGCACGAAAACCTCACCCGCAAGCCCCACGCCTGAAGGCAGATGTGAAGCGTAACGGAACTGTAGCATCAATTGCTGTAATAACGTGGCGGAAAATTCAAGAAAGCTAAACAAGCTCGAGCATGTCATAACTTAACCAACAGCAGCACAGGCACTGAAATAACGCATAACCTCCATTCCGGGTAAAAAGATACATCTTTCACGATACCTTTATACTTCACAGAAGAAATCCACAAATACTCGTGTGGTACAATTACTTACACCACACAAACCAAAATTAGCTTCTAACAAGGGCTGAAATAAAAATTAAGCAATGGCGTACAGAGAAATTAACGCTAGATAATGGAGAGAAGAAAAGTTGACGTCTTGCCTGCATGGCGGCGACCTCGGTCAATGACGACATCTCTGCAACATCTCTATACGTTAAACACACCTGTAACTAATCTCCCATGCAAAACCCGTATCGGCTAGACCATTGAAAAATCATGTATAGTAGAGTGTTGGTTACACTTTTTATGTTATCTTACCAACCCTTGTTTTACCATGGACTTACTGGCTTCAATCGAATGGTTTTCGCATTACCCGACTTACCCATATGTACACATTCAACAAATTTACAAATTAAAAGTAATTAAAACATTAATGACTATGAAGTAATAGTAGTTTAAAGTACAGGAGGAAGATTTTTTTGGTATGAGTCCGAATTTCTCTCATATTTTCACTGCTCGGTTGTAGATCACCTATACCGGGAACATCTCCGAAGGTTATTGGACAAACATGGTGCCAAAAGAAAACCGCAAACCTGTTTTGAACTTGCCGCTATCGTAATCGTTCCCCATAGAATCCATGCTTGACTTTCTGTCGTGCACGACAGAACTACTAAATTATCATCTTATTTACATAAAGGCGGCGTATTCGGCTTATTTCACCTTCAGGTTGATCTACTACATTGTAAGCATTCTAAATATGTAAAAAACCTGGGTTCGAGAAAATTGGGGGTTCTTCCTGGAAATCTCATCATGTCTCTTTAAAAGAGCATCGACAATTTATCTAAATCATCAAATGCTAAATAACGGATTAGCTTTTCTTCTTATCAATTTTGCTCTATAGTGGAGGATTGATCTGCATTTTATTCTTTCATATTTGAGTTCTTATGTCCTTAGTCTTTGTTTTCCCATAACCCCCACACACGGATCTGAAAACAAAGACCTAAGATCTAAGACATAAGACATCGATGTTGTTCTAAGAGAACGACTAAAGTATTTTGAGTCTTAGGTCTTCGGTCTTTGTTTTCGAGATACCCCACACGAATCTGGCAACAAAGACCGAGACATAAGACTCATTTCATTCACGACTAAGTTTATTTGTAGTCTGTATGTCTTAGGCTTGGTCCTTAGGTCTTCGGTCTAGGGCTTATGTTTCCATACCCCACCTGAGAGCATTATTTTAGGGGGCCCTAGCTGCTGACACTGCTGACTCTTAAATCCGCCACTGTTCCCTCCATCTACAGCGGTCATTGGCCATTTTTATCAGTTGACTTTTCCCTTTACATGTTTGTTTCCCCCCCCCCACCCCATGTCCCCCAAGAGACACTGAATGTACGCAGAACAGTTCTGCGTTTTCTCCTCCAAGAGTCGTACATATACAGTGTATACTCTTATTTCAGTTGACGAGTCCTGGCTCTTTACACGAGGGGTGCAGTCCCCTGTAAGATGGTGGCATTGGTTACTTGTCTACTCGTTTGATGTTCAATAATACGTAACAGGATGTACCAAATGAGTTGATTTTTCACGTCCTTTGAGATATTTTGCCCGTGCGGGCCTCGGGGTGAAGAATACGCCCGACGTATTCCCCGCATGTAGAGCGACTAAAAGGGAGCCCTGAGTTTCGGGGGTAAGAATTGGTCTGTTGTACTCCCTGCATGTCCGTAAGAAAACTCGGGCTACAGTGACGTAATTTCTTTTTGACATTGTGGGATGGTGTTGATGAAAATTTAAGAATGGAACTGGCTTTCTGAAAAGATGCATTACTACACTTGCGCGCGAAGCGCGCTAAAAATTTTGACATTTCGAAGCTAATATCGTTAAATGTAATTGTAATTAGAACAACAATGCGCACAAGCGTCGCGAATTTACCATTTTTAAACTTATGGTAAAATATGAGGTTATTTTTGTCAAAAACACATGAACAGGCATCGGCATTGGTGGTGATTGCATTGACCACCCCCCATCAAAATATTGGGGGAGGGGATATACCCCCATCCCCGTATTTACGCCGATGCTCGTCTAATGTTTCCTACATATGCGGTTTTCTCACGAGTATATTCCTTTCATAATGAGAGTGGAGTTCTATGCTTGGACAGCTTTTTTTTCTTATTTTTGTTCGGTTATATTGTTCTTGATATGTGTTCTTTCTTTTCAATTGCAGATGACCAAACATTGCTAAGACCTGCATGGACTTGAACCATATAAATCTGCAAGATGATTTAGACAACTTTATGCTTGGTCTGTCCAAGAACAACTTCCTAATAAAGCCTGACGTTGCAGTCATCACTTTCTATATCTAAAACTTTGCTAGGAAAAACTACCTCACTGGGTGTGCAAAACCTCTGCCAAAACTTCGCAACTCGTATATTGTTTCCTTCTAATTTTTCTTCTCTGTACATGCAACAAAATGCTCCACTATATAGTTGGTTTCTTCATCAGTGGCACTAGATTTGCACTTTTCTGCTCTTTTTTTTTTTTTTTTTTGAATCTTTACAGGGCTCTTGTACTAGTTCACCTGGTTTCTGTGCTGTTGTTTGGGCCCCCCCTTAACCCTCGTCTACCGACCATTTGTTTGTAACAAATCCCGAATGGGGGGGGGGGGGGGTGGTTACCACCCCCCACCCCGTGATTTTCCGTTACTGAGCACCCGATTCCTGAAATTTTGGTACCAAAGGATAGCTTAGAGTTTCTTCTTTCCAACTAACATCCCCATAATGACGTCCACCATGACGTCAGATGTTGAGGAAGTACGAAAATACTGAATATAGGGTGGAAAATTGAATATTCGCATTTTAGCGACTCAAACACCCTATTCTAGCTCCTAAACTGATTTTGCTTTATATAAAACTAGTCATTTCCCATCAAGTAGAGTCAAAACCGCAGAAAATATGAGTTTCCTAACCTTTTTGGCAAAAAATTGATTTTCACTGTGGTGTGTCTATGGAAATGCAGTTTTTTCCGACATGGCGAACTTATGACGTCTTGTGACTAATGCTATGGCATGTTGGTACTCTTTTGGTATCAAAGGAAAGAGAGGAGCCATAGCTATCCTCATTGGTACCAAATCAAGTGTATGTGATGTTTCCGTGTTGTGTTAGCATGTTGGTACTTCTCTTCCGAGGGGGGGTGTTAAAAACCACCCCCCCCTATCGATCACTTTGGGGGATCCCCTGTATCTACTATACCCTGTGGATGTTTTGTTTTTGGATCAGGAGCGGAACATGTCAATCACAATTACTTAAATAATTTTGTCACCAAAAAAGGGGGTTTTAGCAAGCCGGGGAAAAAACCTGAAGGGGGGGGTGGTAACCACCCCCCCCCCCCTTCGGTAGACGAGGGTTAAAATACCAGTTACATAACGGAATTCACCAAAGTAAACTTGTGTTCTCTTTTACAGGAAAGAGCATCTTGGGGAGCGTGTGATAGGTTTGTCTGTTGGTTTTGCTGGAGTTGCTAATTTGTTCAAATTTCAGCATTTACAATTTTGTTTAAAACTTGTTGGTTTTTCATTTTTTGGGTTTTTTTTCGCAAATGTCGCATCTCAAATGCCATATTTATGCATTGGAGAGCAAGAACTATTTTTCTTAAATTCTGTGTTTGTTAGTTCCCAGACTTTGGGAAAGTACACCAATTTATTTATTTATTTATTTATTTATAATATTCGGCATTTGCCAGGCAGAACCCAATATTGCTATATGCATTAAATTCAAGGGACGCCTCCAGAACACCGGGGAAAGATTTATGGGAAGAAGCCCGATTTTAGATATTCGTAACGCTGATTCTCTGTCAAAATTTAATATATATATAGACAGGTACATCCCAGGTCATAACTAATCTACTTTCCTACCACATATTCACTAGTATTTTTATGTTGTATATACTATATTCTTCAAAATAAGCTTTTGGACCACCCTGTTTTTTTACCTACATTGTTAAAAATGTTCCTAATTTTACCAGACTTTACCTTTTAAATTACGGTAAATCACAGTTATTCAATAATCTTCACGCTTTATTACCTATGCCTAACATAAAATTACAATTTGGAAGCAGAAAAATGTAAATAAACAGTGGCTAAAAAAAATAATACTACATATTTTGAAAAAAATTAGTATTTATACACTCACCGTTATTATATTTTCCGTAATATTACGTTCTTTGTAACTTGTTTTTAATGTTAGAATACGAACTATGAAAATCGTTTTACCTAAAATGTGTTAAATAACGTCGTAAGTAACGTCATTAAAACAATGCAAAATCTTATTTTCCCTATCATTTTAAAAATAGTTTTAAAAACTCTTTTCCTCCTTTTTGTATTATATTTAGTTTAATTTGAAAAAAAAAGTAGTACACACACACACATATATATATATATATTTAATTTTAGCATTTGCTATCAGTAACACATGTAGTGTAGTGGATATGGTTTAGGACTTGTAATGTTAAGGCCCTGGTTCGAATCTATGTAAGGTACATGTATTAAGTTTATTCATATGATGATTAAGTAAGTGGTGGCATTAGAATGTGTGCATTACCGTATAAAACAAAGTGTATAAACTGGTTGAAATCTTTATTTCTTCACGTTTTCCCTTTGTTTATTGCCTTTTTTTCTCCAAATTGTTTGCCTGAAACATACCTTTTTTACAACCACGTGGTAACATTATACAACGTTTGTATGATGCCAATGGATTGTAATAACGTTTTAATTCTTAATATTGTTTAAACAAGTCAAAAACCAACAATGACGTTGAAGCTGAGATTTTACGCCGTTATTTTACGTTCTCTGCAATGGTTTCGTATTTTTACGGCTCCAGTTATTTTACGTTCTGCATGTAGTGAGTCCCAGCTGCCAGTCAAATGCCTGTTTTTTTTACAGGTTTCTTTTCAACAGTGTAAAAACAACATTGCTGCCAAAATACAAATTCTTAGTAAAATGGCTAAAACCGTATTTTTTCCGTTGAGAAATTCACACAAAAACTCTTAATTTCCCATTTTATTTACAAACACATTGCTCTTTGCATTGACAAAGTGAAATTTCAAATTATCGAAATAATTCAAAATGGCCACCACAAACGCTTAATACATTGATGGATTGCCTTAAGTTAATTCTTAGATATTATCCCTACTATAACTGATGCATTGTTAACTACCTTATTGTTGAGCTACTATTAGAAAGCATATAGGGCTATCATGGTTTCTGCAAAATGGCGGCTAAAAGAATTCAAATGGCTGATATTTCGGTTAATTACAGTAATGTATTACTTTAACTGTATGTTGGGAATTATTTCGTGCTCTCACATGTGTACTTACAATTTTATTAACTAATTATATATCCTACACCGAATCTCGTACAAACATCTGGAAATTCAAGATGGCTAACAAATTCATGAAAAATACATTTAAAAAAAAAATTTTTTAGTCAAAAATTGCATTTTAACCGCCGATTTGGTATTTCTTATGAGCCGCCATTTTGGGCAAAGATAGGCCGTAGTTTTTGCTGGTAGTTGTTCAACATTATTAATATGCATTATTAAAATTGCGCTTATATTGGTAAAGATAACTTATGGTTACTTATTGTAGTTAGCATTTGTGACGGCCATTTTTTAAAGTATTTGGGTTATGCCGTGGTCAACATATTGAAAGTTTATTGTTTAGCTGCTAAGACATCTACGCTTTCGTACATTACAATATTGGGTAAATACATGAGTGCATTTTATAATTGTTTGCTAATGTTGGTGACAATGGTATTTTGGCCAACCATTGTTTTTAAAGTAAATTTCACTGTGGCCCAAAATCTTATTTGAACTAATTTGTTATGGCAAAACACCTTAAACACTAGTAAATATGATTCAGGAAACATGTTAATAATGTTTGCAATTACATCCCTTCTAAACTAGTAAACTCAATTTCCTTCCACCCCCTCAAATAGTGTACCCGCCAGTCCTATCTAAACTAGCTCTTGCCACTTTTTCAGAGTGCTTTTTATGCCGTATCATATTGATTATATAAGCTTTTGGGCCACCCTGATTGTTTTAAATTTTTTAAACGAAAATGGGCGGCCAAAATACATTTTGACCCAATATGAGCTAAAAATGTTTATACCCGTTCAAAACACGTACCAAAAACTCAAAAATTGGCTCTTACATGTACAAAGGCATAGGTCCTTGCATCTACAAAGCAAAGTGTCTATTTGTTTGAGGTAGTAACCCAAGAAGTCAAATGGCGGCCACAATTATTATTATAACAGAAGCTACAATGACGTTATTTTTTAGAATATGATCGTAATCTTAAAGGTGCGTGTTCCGATCGTCTTTGGACCCCCTGATTTACCCGGAAGAGTATTGATTTTTGATATCAGATGAAAGGCCCTATTTTTCACATTGTCATCCTAATTGAGCCCTCAATCCATTTCATTCCCAAGATATAAACAAAAACCACACCGTTTTTTAGTTGTTTAACCATCAAACATTATCTGTTGCTCCAATACATCCTCAACAGGGGGGGGGGAAAAGAAAGACGGCAATCCAACTCATATTTGCTATCAATTGAGTGTAAAAGGCGGCGTCCACCCGATACATTTATACGGGGGGTACCGCAGATAAGGAGCGTAGGACACGGGTCATGTAATACAGCTATGGCATAACACAAGAAGGACCGGGGAGACTACTACAACTTGTGCGCGGACAGTTATTATGACTATGAGGCGCCGGTGAGCACTATCATTATCGCGTCTACATAAACCGCAAGTTTTTTCCACGGGACTTTATGGGGTGTATGTGCAAGTGCCAGACTCTCATATCAAATAGAGAACACATGCCCATAAATCGGAACAAGCACCTTTTAATGATGCCTTATTAAATTAGTTTGTTTTGTTCTGCCACCAGAACACCTATGGGCTATCATTATGCTCAAATGACTGCCACAGATACAAATGGCGGTCAAATACATTTTGTTTAAAAGCGACTAAAAGCGTGTATAGAATTTGTTAGTCCCCAGCTGATTTTAAGATAATCGTTAGCTATATTTAATTTAGTAATAAACCAACATTTAGAGAACGCAATAATTCCCAACATTCAGTTTAAGTAATACATTACTGTCACTTACCTAAATTATCAGCCATTTGAATTCTTTTAGCCGCCATTTTGAGAAACAATGATAGCCCTATATGCTTTTTGTAGTACTTCAACATTAAGTTAACACGCTCAGTAGTATTTACGATAATATCCTTAGATACACTTAGGCAACCATCAATGTCATCGCGCGTTTTGATGGCCATTTTTAATTCTTTCGAAATTTGAAATTTTTTAGTTTTTTGCTTTTTTTAATTGTTTGTAAAATAAAATGGGAAATAAGAGTTTTTGTGTGAATTTCTCACCGGAAAAAATACGGTTTAGCCATTTTTTTGTGGGCCGCCAGCTATGCTGGCAAGACCACTTACAATCCGTTGTGCGTGTGTATGTATGTGTTTTGTGTGTGTCAAAAATTGTTAAGTTTTTTTTAAATTGACCTCAATTGAAAAGGTTTAACTTCCATTGGAACCTAAACTTCTGTCATAGATGCACACTGGGATCCCTCATATGTTGATGAGGTCAAAGGTCATGTGAAAGGTGCAAAGGTCATGTGAGGTTCAATTGAACATGGGCTAAAATGTAAATTGATCCTAAAGGAAAACTGAAGCTCAATTGGAACCAAACTTTTGGTAATAGGTGCAACCATGCGATCCCTCATATGTTGATGAGATCAAAGGTCACGTGCCACGGTCAAAAGTCATGGGGTGGCCCACAGCTTATATTCTTTGAATATAGCGAGCGCGAAAGCCGAGAACCGCGAAATTCTAGTTTAGTAAGAATTTGTATTTTGGCCGCCATGTTGTTTTTAAGTAAAAAATCAGGGTGGCCCAAAAGTTTATTTGGAAGAATATAGTATATACAACATAAAAATACTAGTGAATATGTGGTAGCAAAGTAGATTAGTTATGACCTGGGATGTACCTGTCTAATAGTTTTGGTGCATTAACCCTGGTCTTACCAAGCCATTTTTTGTAACACAGTCTACCAAGAAGGGTGACCATGCCCCATGATTTTGATACCAGTGGGTAACTATGGTCATCCACTTTGCATTGATACCAAAATAAGTACCACCATAACTAGTATGGCGTCACAGTGACGCTATATAAAGTCCGCGAGCCGGCAAAATTGATATTTTCCACGGAAAATAGGCAATTTGCACTAAAAAGGTAGGAATGTCGGTTTTTCATGTGGTTTTAAAGTTCTAAAATGGCATGCAATTGACTATATAGTTTTACATAAACAAAGAGTTTTAGAGGCACACTGTGCAGAATAGGTGGCAACCCCCTCCCCCAACCTTGGACTTTGACGGCATACCATCCCGGTGAATGTGCAACCTTACCATTTTTTAACGACCGGGAGCTTTTTACGAAAGTTTTGCATTAATTTTAGCGCACCGGAGGAAAGTTCACTAGGGGGTGACAACTCCGCAAGATGAGGGTTAAGAAACATATATCTGAACATATGGTACCAACGGAAAGCTTGTTTTATTAGGCGTGATTTGCTCTCAAGATCATTCACACACATTCACACCGATCGGTCTTTTAAATTCAAGTAGTCGGTTTTACACTTTGTCCACGGATCCATATTACATTTTAGTGTGGCAGCAAATTGAGTGTGATGATATTTTTTACCCCTCCCCAAAAATGCCGTCAAATGTACTATTGATGCCCTATTTATCTTTCTATAGCTTCATCAATCATAAAAGGTTTTTTTTTTAAAGTAAAGTTTCTAGAAGAGTTGAATGAAACATACCACACGAAGAAACAAACATCTTTGATAGCATGTTGAGGTAGAAAATGTAGAAGGCCCGGACGAAATCGGTGGCACACCGCGTTAGCGTGATATCCACAGGTCATGGGAGTGGGACCACTGGTTCGAGACCAAACGGAGTTTCCAACTTTTCTCTTTCCCCTCTTCCCGTGTAAATTTCACATTTGTCCCAAATGGGTATTGGACCAAATGAATATTAAATTAAATATTTAAAAAATGAATATTAGACTAGATGACTATTTACATAAGACGTTGAAGACTAGATTAATATTAGACCAGATGAACATTAGACCAAATGGATATTAGACCAAATGGGCATTAGACCAAATGGGTATTAGGACCAAATGGATATTAGACTAGTGAATATTAAGACCAAATGGATATTAGACCAAATGGGTTTTAGCCAAATGGATATCGACCCCAAATGGGGTTTTGTTTAGACCAAATGGATATTAGGACCAAATGCATATAGACCAAATGCAATTAGACCAAATTGGATATATTAGACCAAAATGGTTTTGTAGACCAAATGGATATTAGACCAATGGCATATTAGACCAGATGGGTATTAGGACCCAATTCGGCATTTGACCAATTCGGTTTTATAGACGATTTAGTATTAGACGTATGGTATTGTTTTAGACCAGATGAATTTTAGACTACATGGCTATAGACCTAAATGGTTTTTTTTTTTTTTTAGCTAAATGGTTATTAGACTCAATGCGTATTAGCCCCAGTGGAGCTTAGACCAAAATGGCCATTAGACAATTGCGGATTAGAACAAATGGAAGTCACCACCTCTCTATTAGGTCCATGGTAAGATGAAACCTTAAAATAATTGCTCTTCTACAGTCCCGATAAACCTATTGAAGACGGTTATATACGATTTTAATAATTTAGTATGAATTTACACTTGGTTTTCCCCTAGCCCCCCGATGGAGACCAAAACAACAGAAGGACATGCCCCATATCGCTTTGCCACCTTTCGGGCTACCAATGTGGTTAAAGGTGCAACGAGAGATTTTGAGGCACCCAAATAGTGTGTCATAATAGTAATTTCAAATAGATTAGACACTCAATAGATTGCGTACCTTGTATTATGCTACAGAAATGTCTTAAAAGAGAGAAAAAGGTGATTTGGATTTGCTTATATTTCAATATAAAACATAGGCTGAATTTCATATTTGCTCCTATACAAAATTAGAAATTGCCCATTTTTTGTACCAAAGAAACATTTCTCAGCTTAATCCATTCAGATGGGTTATTTTTGAAGGAAAGCTTTACATCAGCGCAAAAATCAGAACTTTTGATTTTTAAGGGACACCTCAGATGTGAAATCTCTCGTTGGTGTTTTGTGTCATACGGTCATCACTCCATGCACGCTCGCGGTTTAGTGCGCCTCCTTTAAACTACGCGCACATTTTGTGGCGCAAAAAATAGAAGGCAATCAAAGAGTACTCGTTACTGGTAAAATTTATGTACAGCAAGCGGTTTTGCACAGTTATGACAGAAAAATTACCGTATGACACAAAACACCATAGAATATATATGCGCTATTTAGTTTATCTACTCCTACATCGTTGGTGCATTCCTATCCCACAATGCATAAAAATTTCGGAACAAAAATGATTTCCGGTAGGAAACCCAGGATCCACGTATTAATGTCGTTATGTTGTTAGCACGGTGGGGGGGACTTTGCTCCATGTTGGTGAGCATTGTTAGCGTCAGTTTTTATGCGCGAACGTCACAACGTGACAAATAGTTTAATCAATGATTTAGTCAATACTTACACTACAAATATTCCCGCAACAAAATGATCTGGGCTGGAATTTTGCTGAAACTCGTTTTGGTATGCAAGCGTGACCCAGACTACGTACGAATATGTGAAATAACTGCTATAACCAACCACTTATCCGCAGTATTACATGCTTTTAATGTAAAGCCTATGTTCGGAGATTGTGAATATAATTATACTTAAATTTATCATCAAAGAACACTTGGACTCACAATATAGGAGCTATGAACCCAAGAGTGAAACACATGAATGCATGTAGGACTACTGGCCAATGTTAGCTCTTGTCAATCAATTCTGCAATATACTTTTTTCATGATTCACTGACCACGTTTAGCTAGCCCCTCCCCTTCGTCAATAAAAATGTGAATATTAGCAGCTGTAACACATAGACACATAAGTGGGGCCAGCTCCAGTTTACCGTAATACATACCCTTAATCAAATATTATAGAAACAGCTGAAAATTAATCAAATATTATAGAAACAGCTGAAAATGATGAGCAGTATTGTTTTAAATAACAATGAGCCGGGGGAGAACGAATCAATTTCTATAAATGTTAAAAGCGGCACGGATGATATTACTATCTTTCACGAGTATAGAGATGGAGTGGTTCAAGACGACCGAGATCCAAGTTTTCCAAGCAATGAACGCACATTACGACAAGTTTGTGATCCTATGCGAGGTAAGAATTTATATTTGGCTAAATCTTTATTTCATTTTTCTAAGTGCCATCTACTTGTGAGATGGCATATTAAATTATATCGTCGTGCAGATATAAGAATATCGGTGTGTGAAATGAAAATGAAATGACAAATGTTTGGGTTTTTTTTTTTTTGGTTTGTTTTGGTTTTTTTAAATGAAAATGTTTGTTGATGCTAATTGAGATAAGTTTTCTTTGTAGGTCGACTTAGTCTTGGAGTTTTGGGACTATTCAATTAAGCGGACCGAGGGAAAATGAAAGAAATCAAAAAATGCACGTGCCACACCGGATTATCTGGAGGACACTCTGTCAGTAACATAAGTCGTGTCCACACGGTCGGATGAGTCACTTAATACCGGTACTAACTCTGGTCGATATTAACGTCGGACTTAACAGTTCGTGTGGATGCACACTGATCGGATCTAAATACTGTCGGTATACTATCGGACTTAAATTTGATCGTGTGGACGCGAATCTAACGGTAATAGCGCTTAGATCCGACATGACTTTAAGTCCGATAAGCTGTTACGGTACTCTGACGTAAGTGGCCATGCGGAAATATGGAACTATTTCCAGTGATTTCTGATGGTAGAAATATTTTCTAATAGTTTTAGGTTTCCTTAGTATAATGTTCAAGCTATAATATTAACACCAACCCAAAAATTTGAAGTAAAATAAAAAAACTAAGACCAAATTAATTATAGTGAAAAAAAGTCGTCTGTGATGTTGTTTTTTAACACCTCCGCTACAAAATGGCCTCCTGATTCAAAGGTCTCCACCCCTTGTAAAACTTTTGTAAACGACATTTTTCAGTGAACTTGAGATATAGGGATAATCCATTAAGTTAATTTCAACACAAAAAAAATCTGGAAAATTAAATCTTCACCCTGACGCTAACCCTAAACCGATCGGGCTTAACCTTGCTCGAAGAGACGCGGGTAAGAAGAAGCCCGTTTTGGTTGTACATTCGAAATATGCAGAATGCCGAGCTAGCTCGAGCTGGCTTTCAATCAGGGGCCGTAAACGCGTAAACAGCACCTCTAGTAAGTGTGGGCAAGGACCTGTAGGATTTCTCTTTGCAGTTGACGGCCAAAGATTAATTTCCCCCCGAATCAGTGGCGTATCCGGATTTTGGGAAAACATATTAGGATTTTGGGAACGTTTAATGTACTCGCTTCGCCTGCCGGTCTGATTATTTCTTTGAGTCGCAAAATGAGACGGTGTCAGCTCTGCATGCCTGAAATCATAACATCCAAAACACCGGCTTCCCTGGCTATCCTCTTCTCTTTACTCTTTACTCCCTTTTCCTTGCCCCTTTATCCATCAATTCATTGAATTGATGGATATTATTGTCATCGAGAGCGGCCTGTTGTTTGTTTTAATATGTCGGCTCTTATTTGCGAAACTAGTCGGCCGTTTTATGTCCGTTTTCCCCCAAAAATTCGGCAAGTGTTCTGGAGGTAGTGGGCTTTTCGCCGTAGGGTTTAATTTTTGGAATTTTAGTGTCGGTAGGCAGTTTGGGTGACTTTTGTATCTTTTTGATCGAGTTTGGACATCACTGATGACATGTTGTGGTCTTTCTTACTGAATGCTTTTGGTTTTATGTGTGCACCTATAACCGGTTTCTAGTGGGGTTCTTCGGGCGAAAATGAAATGGTGATTGTGTTACCATATCTACCAGGGGCTTACCAGGGACTGAGGTCAAACACAAGTGGTAAGTTCATTTGACTGGAGTTAGGGATTTTAGTTGTAAACAAATGTTCCTGGATGAAGGTCCCCCGACTATTATAGAGATTACACAAAAAGAAGTTGTTTTACTTGAGATAGATTCAGTTATATGGTTAGGTAATAACTCGGGGTAGTTGCAACCAAAGTCGAAAGAAGTTTAAGCAAAAGTCTATTTGCCTACTTTAGTAAAGCCAAAAATTCAAACATATTAGTCAGTTTACCTTAGCAAATTTGTATCTATCGGGGGGGTGGTATCGTCCTTGAAGAAGGCAAGCCTTGTTTCCTCATTATGGATTTTACTGAAATGAATAGTGTTACTGGGTTATAGGAGGGTTGAAAAAGTGGGGGTGTGGGGGTTTGGGTTTCACGGAAAAGTTTAAGAATTTTTATTTTTTGTATATTGGTTATATTTTGGAGGTCTTTTGAGAAAACAATTTTGGTTGTTGTACGCTGAGAAGACGAAGGGAAACCTTAGCTGGTTGTCATTATAAGTTCTTGTTCGGTGTTTCGATACAATGGACATTGCTGAAAACAATGTATACCATCGGCCCGGCGTGGCTGTTCCTCTAAAACGATGTAACTCGACGTTGACCGTTTTAAGGCACCTTGAAACTGTTGTTTGAAAACCAGTTCTGGAATTTATAAGTCGTCCTTGAAAGTTGAAGGCACGTTAATATATTAGGTTTTCTAGATATAAATATTCGTCATAAATATGATAACAAAAGGAGGGTATTCACTTGCGACAGCGATGGGCTACTTCGGAATATTTTAATAACCTTACACTGGGCTACTATATTCTATTGCGAGTTGGGACCGACAAACACGCTTGCCTACTTTTGACGGGTTTAGATATTTGTGTCCGACGGTTGCTCCCACTACATGATTGGCATTACATTCGACTTTTACCTCATATCCCGCTTCGTTGAAAAGCGGAAAAATGTTGAAATAAGTGGCCGTAAGCATATCAATACTAAGCTTTGGAACACATCTGCCAGAAATTACATTTTACATTTGGACTGGAATATCCTAAAATTGTTCAACAAGATTCAGGCGAAATTTGTCAATAATAATCCTCTATTTTTGATAGAGGATATTCCTCAAGTGCCCTGAAAATAAGAAAAGTAATAGAGAATTTAAATAAAAAAACCGTAAAACCCGACAATTTGCTTTGTACCAGTATTGTCATGACACCTCTAGTTTACCTTATTACGTGTGCAACCAAGCGTCAATATTGCTGTAAAAGAGATGAATAAGGATTGTTAGCTAGCTTGCTGCATTACAGATCATTGTAAGGCATGCCGTGGTAACCGGGAGTGTGAATGTAAATGTAAAAAATGTTTATAGTGTACCATTGCCGATTACCTTCACACGCAGTCAAAAGAAACACGGACCCAAGTTCTCATATTGAAGTATATATAGAGTGGCCCTAATGACCTATTCATGCCTTTGACCCCATTTTGTCATCTACATTAATTATAAAACACTTCTGAAACGAAAATGCTATGACAACTAAAGGAACCATGGTCCAGGACTCTTACTGATATGCGCAGACAGCAGAATGAACTATGATGACCCATGTGCCTTTTGACCTCTAATTGGCCCTATGTGACGTTGACCCCTTTGGTAAAAAAATCTATATTACTAAAAGAAATCAACTTTTGTGGGCTTGTGGGTGTGTCCGGCTAGGGTTCACCGTCCTTTTACATAAGGATATGAATTTTGGCTTGTGGTGGTAGAGCTCCGAAGTACGAGGTTTGTGGTCACGATTTGGAGGGTCATTTTTGGGGGTCCAAGGTCATCAGGGGTCGTTGTCGGCGTAAACTGCCGTGCTTTGACGTATGGATAGGAGTTTTTGTATGGTGGTAGAGTTTCGCCGTTACGAGTTTTTATGGTCCCATTTTCGAGGGGTCATTTTGGGGCGTCAAGGTCTTCGGGGTCATGGAAAAATGATGTGGTGTTGAGATAAAATAAAACGTATAACAAAAGGTAAGAAAATAATAAGTAACACATTCTTCGGCAAAAAGATAATATGTCTTGGTTTCGACATGTTTTTTC
Organism: Ophioderma brevispina; assembly: GCA_023653785.1. NCBI lineage: Eukaryota > Metazoa > Echinodermata > Ophiuroidea > Amphilepidida > Ophiodermatidae > Ophioderma > Ophioderma brevispina. The sequence continues at coordinate 67,503 of JAMKCH010014973.1, read as the reverse complement.
ACGACTTTCGGGATGTACCCGCACAGCATATTTTTATATTTAACCCTTAACTGCTTAAGGCTATGATGTGTCTTTTTAAAGCTGTTAACAAATTAACTCCCGTGGTGGAAACAAAGGAAAGGCCTAAAAGACTAATGAACCTGTGTGATTTTGCTGTTTTTGTTTGCCTTTTTGAAGATAAGATTGCGCCATCATTGCTATTAGTGCAAAGTGTTAGGTTATAATTATTTTAGTGCCTGGTGTGTGGACTTTGTGTTCCCACTGACAGTCCCTGAACGGGGTCTGTCAGACGGCGGAGCCCCTGTCAATTTTTTCGGGAAAGGCTTTATTTTTAAGAAGGCTCTATCTCATTAGTGCAGTTCAATGTCTGTAGATGGCTCCGTTTAAAATTAGGAGCCTTTCAAAGTTGACTTTTACTTCGAGTTTTCATTTTCAATATCCAGAGGTACTTAGTTACTATGACAGTTCCTTAAATGGGGGATGTCCATACGGCGGAGAAAAGTCAGTCAAATTTTTTGGGACAGGGCTTTATTTTAAAGGCTCTATCTCATGATGCAGTTCAGAACTATTAGGTGGCTTCGTTTAAAGTTACGAACCTTCAAGTTGACTTGTCTTCAACCTTTTGCATGTCATTCTTTTAAAAAAATCAAAATGGACCTCGTAAGTTACTACTGACATTCCTTTAAATGTGGAAGCTTTCATTGATATTTAAGACAATATCCATTGGCTGTCTCCATCTTGAGAGGTCGGTAATTACACTGTGAAAAGGCTCGCTAGTTTTTTTTTTAAATCTCCCTGATTCTAATAAAATCCCGATTCCAAGATCAAATCTCCCTGATTCCAAAATCGTCATGCTTGGCAGCTCTGCAAAGGTATCCAGGGGGCTTTTTCGGGTAACTTAGATGTGCTTTGACATATGGCTATGAGTTTTGGTATGGTGGTAGTTAGAGTTTCGCCGTACAAGTTTTGTGTCATGTTTTCGAGGGGTCATTTTGGGGTCGACGGTCGAAGGTATCCAGGGGTCGTATCGGTAACGTGGCGTGCTTTGACTATGGATATGAGTTTTGGTATCCAGGTGGTAGAGGTTTCGCCATACGAGTTTTGGGTATGTTTCGAGGGGTCATTTTGGGGTCAAAAGGTATGCAGGGGTCGTATCGGGTATCCTGGCCGTGCTTTGACGTATGGATATGAGTTTTGATATGGTGGTTGTAGAGTTTGCCGTCCACGTACCACTTTTGTGGTCACATTTTCGAGGGGGGTCATTTTGGGTTCAGAAGTCATGTAGGGGGTCATTATTGGGTGGAACTTGGGCTGTTGTTTTGATACCCATGCTGGACGTAGATATGAAGCACCCAGGGTGCTATTAGGTCGAATACAGTTACCTTGGTTTCTGTTATGAAAAATATTCAGTATACTCATCTAACGGGAATACTCAGCTAGCGAAGACGCACGCGCAGCGCGGGGCCTCCACAGAGTATATGACAAATTTCTGCAAAATAAGTACAGTGCCCACCCAAACATGCTCAAAGGAACTTGTAGCGGACTAATTATAGTTAGTACAGTTGACTCTATGGACCTAAATGACCTTTGCCCACGTTCAAACCTTTGCACATCCATATATTTATAACGGTGGTCTGTCTGTCACTGTGTCTGTCTGACGGCATATGTCTCTGAGACTGAGGATTGCACCTTCCTGCAACGGTTGGGGGGTTGCCCTTTGACCTTATGAAACCGAGTATGATGGTTAGTGGATCAAGGTCATCAGGGGCATTCAAAGTCAACGGAGCTCCCAATGGGTTAAACTGTGGTATATTCATGCGAGACCTGGTGGGCCGGGTCGATGGTTATTTGATGAAAATTTAAAGGTCATGGCCAAGGTCATCAGGGGTCATTCAAGGTCAAAGGAACGCAAAACCGAGGGTCATTCAGCCAGGTGATCGAAAAAACAGGTGATAGCCAAAATCCGAGGATGCGCCCTAGTAAAATACTATTAAAGACACCACGGTCCAGAACTGTATGGTAGGTACAGAATGACCTCTTATGGCCCATATGCCTTTTGACCACCAATGAACCCTACTTGACCTTTGACCCCAAAAAAATATCTAAACAGTCTTCCAAGTAAGTGGTATAGCCACCAAACTTGCTCAGATAACCCTGGCCAAGACCCCGTGGGCTATATGTCAATGACCTGTAATGGACCCCTACATGACCTTGACCCACAACTACCCATTCCCTAACCATCCCAATGGATGGATTACTGCATCATTGATGCATCGTTCTCCCTTGCTTCAAAATTTCTCCCACCATTTTTTCCACGGGTTCTTTGCGCCATACCCCCCACGGACAGTCTCCACAACTTCGCCCACCCCGAATAAACGCACCCAAAATGCGACACAGTTAGTACGATTTAGAACGCAGTCCACACGTACTTTACTAATTCCGGTTTTGTTTTGTTGTAAAGAAACTGAGTGTCCTGACCTTAACATTGTTCCGGTTGACAGCAGGTTTCAGAGGGACTGGGCGGACGGCCCCAGTCTCGAAACTGCTGTATGTCCTAAGGACACCCAGTCTCTGAAAACTAATGTCCGTCGGAACTCGCTCTTCTTTAATGTTTTCCCGTCCGCCGGACACTCGCTCTCTAAACCCCCCCCGTTATCCGTGGGACCATCGGTCTTTGAACCTACTCGTAGGACACTCAACTCATGCAAACGATTCCTATGGAACTCATTATGATTTAGCTGTCCAACAGGACTATTGCTGAGATATTGATGAAGTTATACTGTATCTGAAAACAATTAAGTATATGGAATAGGACGCTCTATTTTGGGGGACACTCAGATTCATACAGCACTATCACGAAATTGAACGTCCCCAGGTCCTAGGATTCTGTATTACTGTGACTTATGGTCCTATGCCCTTAATATATTTATAAATAATATCATATAGAAACACTAAAGACGAAGGCCATTTACTGAATTAAAATGCAGACGAATTCGAGCTGTCCTGTGTGGTACAGTGGTAAGACCTTCAAACTACAAGTAAGTATATTGTAGAAATAGCTGTATATTGTGTGTTATGAGTAGATTCAGCACAGGTTCGAATCCTAATTCATTGCGCACTTGCACTTCAATGTCGTTGACAATTTAGTGTAACCAATTTTTGATTTTTTTGGCCCGGTGTATGTTTATATATTTGATTCTTAATTCTTTATGATTCCTCTCATATATAATATTACTTTTATCATAAGTCATTATGAAATTATATTGCATTTAATAGGCTATCAAAATAAGCTTTTTGAAAGTGACAAAGGTAGTCATTTATGGTTAATTTGAGGAATTATGGATTCAAAAAAATGTTTTCGAAGCTCATTTTTGGGTGGTTTCTAAAATGCGAAATTAAAATGACCATCATACAAAAATATGAAAACGATCTGAATGACATATTTTCTCATGCAAGATTCCATTCTTTGTTAATAGTTACATTTTACCCCCTGGCCTGAAAAGCAGAGGGGATTTGCGATTGCGCGCATGTCCGCAGTTTTTAGTCTCATTAGAAAAAGTTAGTCCGATTTAAACAGACTTGGGTTTAAGGTACAGTAGGATTTTTCATATGTGGAGGATTCAACGGTATAGATCAACGGTCAAAGGGCATCTGAGGCATGTCGTTATGGTACTCTGTATGTGTGTGTGTGTGTTTTGGTGTGTGTTCGGTTCGTTAGGTTTCGTTTTCAGTTCCTTCAGAAAAGTTTAATGATTTACACCCAAAATGGAGTTAGGGTGCAATAGGGGTTTTTTCAATGTCGATGTTGTCAAAGATCATGGTCACGGTCCAAAAGGGTCAACTGAGGGTCACATTCCAGAATGCCATCTTGCAAGGGGGGATGACCGAAAGTTTACTTGCAGTATTTTAAAAATGTGGAGTGGCAAACACTCACAATTGAGCTCCGATTGAGCTTGGTAAACTTTTTATTTAATTCAACCACCGGCAAATATTCTAAAAACCCTGTGTGCCATACAAATATGCACATTTGAATTATGGTGAGCAGACGTGTTTTTTTTTAATTTTGTAGGTAACAAAAATTTGGCAGGGTTTTTTCAACAGTTTGCCGACTTTTGGCACGAATTGAAATACAAATATGCCCTTTAATTTTTTTTTATGGTCGCCATTATGTTTTTAATTTTGAAAGTCAGGTGGACTGCCTCTGGAGTTTTATTAAGTTTTTCATTTCAAGGCGTATTGACATCACAAGGAATATATTTCAACTTGGTTTGAAATCCCCCCAACGTCATTTCTTATAGCTTGGGTTCCTTTTCAAAATGGCCGTCAAAATCCTTAAAAAAACTATTAATCATAAAATGGAAATTTCCATAATAGCTTGCCCATTTGATGTAAAATATTTAAAATTTGCAAAGATACAAACAGGTTCATAAGGCTGTCTCCCCAACCTTTTGAAACAAACAAAAATAGTATAAGCGGGCTCTCTCAACACATTATTGGGGCAACAAACAAAACAAAAAGAGCCCTTTCACTTATTGGTCTGTAAAAATGGCATCGTTGTTCCATGTTACTTTGTACCAATATGTGATTGGCCAGTTTTTTATTTTTCATTTCAATGCACGTAATTATATCATATGGACAATACACCTTGTGTTATATTCTCAAGTCGCTTTATGTGGTGTAAGGGGGCACTTTTCCACAAATTACCTGTCCAAACTGTGTCAAACACACTATATAATGTAAATAGTATACTACTAAAAAAGAGATCTGCAGTCTGTACGGCTCTGCGTTTCGTTATGCTTTGACATACGGGGCTGATACTTTACATGAAGGTAAGGATTGACTAACCTTGACCTTTCTTTGCAGAGTTCAGAGTGACCAAAAAAAGTCGTAGGTCATCTTGTGGTCAATTTAAGTAGAAATGCAACTATGACCACACATTGGGTCAAAAGGACAGTGACCTGAGAAACAAAACAAATCTCAGGTCAAAGGTCACTACATGTGTCCAAAGTCAAAAAGGGGAGAAAATGTTTTATTTAAATGCACTTTTTAAGTTATATTTGTGAGAATGTTTCTCAATTTTCAATTTATGCACAAAAGATAATGGTGTTTTGTTTAAATGTTGTAAAATCATATAAGCAAGCAATTTTCCGATTCTTGTGTGATAAGTTGTGTTGTCCGTCGGACACTAGGTTTTTTTAAGCCTGAGAGTCCGACGGAACACTAAGTGCAACGTGTCATTGTCCTAGGACTCCTGGTTTAAAAGAGCGTCCAATGGCTGTGTGTAATAAGTTGTTTTTGTCCGTTCGGACACTAAGGTTTATGAGGAGGAGTCCGACGGACACTAAAGTTCAACGTGTCATTGTCTTAGGACTCCGGGTTTTAAAATGGAGTCGCGTCCATAGGACTTGCTTGTAAATTAATATTCCTATCCTTTTACGGAATAATTAAGCTGCGGAGAAAAAATTACATGACGTAGGGGGAAAGGTACATATAAATAGCTTTTTCCCTTATAGTCGAAATTAGGTAAGTAAAGCAGATGAATCTAGGCGCTTTTGCTTTATATAGAAAAGGAGCAATTATATCACTATCAAATGACAAATACAAATGCATGCATTAAAATTGTAATGTACAAACGAAAAACCACGGGGTTCAAAATACCAAACAAAGACAAATACTAAAATAATAAAAAATTGTGCACAAGTTAGTTCACAACGGAAATAGTCAGTCAGGAGTAGGCGAGAAATCTGCTGACCCGACAAGCGATAGGCGGGGAAATACTTATGATTGGCTGGAAAAAAAATTGCATAGAATTTTTTTCACAACAATGCATTTCTATAAGTTCCCCAGAAAGACTACTAAATAGTACAAAAAAATCCAAGTGGTTGAAAAGTACGCCTATTTGAATAAATCAAAATGGCCCGCCAATTCCTATGTTTTTACTTCATTGTGTTGATAGCTGTCCTATAGTCCTATAAAGTAGTTGCAGCCCATTTCAAACATGAAAGTTGACATTTTAAATACGTATTTATGCTGCTTCATACGTATATAGAAAATGCGTAACGTGGTGGAAATTCAAAATGGCCGCCACTTTTCCAGATTTTCATTTTATTTTCGGATCTGATCAAATTTACCTCCAGCAAGCGGGTTCCCGCATCACACCGGGACTCCTCTGGTTACATTGAGTGATGAGTGCAAGTAACAGACCCCGGTGTGGCAGGGAGATCATCGGGCTCACAGTCACGGGAACAATGGTGAACCACAGGGCAATCGATTCAGAGTTGACTCCTTCACGCAACATTAGCATTCACGCTTTATTCCGCTGTCATCTATGGAGCCGGATATGATACCTACCGGACTATAATTTACTTCTACACCTGGAGATACCTCATCTTTTCAACCAAGGTTGGCCAACTTTTGCGTGCTCCGCGAGTTGATACACTGGACACACGGGACCAACAGCCTTTACATGACTCTCCGAACATTGAGGCGCCGGGTACCCAATTGTATATACCTGCACATTTTACGAAATGGGTGGGAGCGAGAGAAATTTCCATTAATCACAAACTAGCAATCATGCAATTTCGACTTTATAGGAACTTATTGATTATTATGACCCAAGAAAACCCGATCTCGCAGGGCTCGAACCAGGGCGCCTTGGTCGATGTTATTAACTGCCGACGGTTTCAGCGCCTTAGACCACTCGGCCACCTCGCCCTCAAACTTAAAATTTTGTGAACATGTGACACATGAACATGTGACACACAATTTTGGATGGACATTAAATCTAGATCCATATTAATCTATTTTTCTACTCAGATCTCTGGTAAATGGGTAGGTAAGCCTGTGCCTTAATTTGCATACCACCATTACTGGCTTTTAAAGGAGCACGTACATACAATATTGATAAAAAAAAATTTTATGTTCTGGGGGAGATGACTATTCTAACACGGCCAACTGCTGTTTGATAGCAAGGTCCACTTGCCTTCTACTCAATCACTCATTGGGCGTTTACCTCGCCCGACCTGTCAACATGTCACCGAGGACCTCCGATCCCACTGCTCCAGAATGATCCTTCCTAGATTAAACCAGATCAGGCCACTGTCCTATCTTGTTATCAGTGACATCATGGTCACTCTCCACCTTTATAAAAAGAATGGAACTTAAGGAAAGCCAAATGGCCCATCAAACAACTCATAGTGAATTATCATCCAAGCTGCCCATCATTAAACATCCTTCCAAAGGAATACCCCTACACCTCTGTAGCGAGGGGGAGATATCCAATATCAACTTTACCCACTCAAGCCGCAGCCTGGAACACCGTCAACAAGCTCTTCGGTCGTACTGTCAGTTTAGCAGTGTCCTGTCTCTGCAATTGCATTGTCTCAGTACTTGGTCACCACTGAAAGTGGCAAGTCCACACGCCACAGGCGAAATCCCACTCTCGTGCTGTTAACGAAGTAATTAAAAACTCTAACAAACCTCTCCACCCCGTCCGGTCCCATGTCTTAACCATTACCTATGATGAGATCACCAAAGCAATCAATTTTTTAAATGGGAAGCTTCCTGGCAATGACACCATCCACACAGAATTCTGGAAGCATATGGCATCTGAAGCTGTGTGCTTGCTCCATTCTTCTCTCTCTCTCTACTTCTATGGGATCATCAATAATTCCCTCAAGATGGAAAAACTTCAAAGGTTGTGCAACCCTAAAGCCCGAGAAAACAGCAAATGAGCCCAAGATTTACATACCCATCTCGCTGCTATCTCACATTATAAGCTGCTTGGGAGAAGACTGGTACCACTAGGATCAATGATACGGTCAGGCAAATCTACCCCTCACCCAAAGAACAGATAGTCAAAGATTTGGCCAATGATATTGAGACAAAGCCTTCAAGAAGACGCTAAGTTTGGAACAGTCTTTTATAATTCGATCCTGCTGCCTATGATACCGTCTGACATGGAGGCCTACTCTTAGACGCTCAAATTTTTTCTTTCCCTATCAAGCTTGTAAAGTTCCTAATACTGCTCATCCGGATCTTTGTCCTGGGACCTCAATCGGGCATGCCATATAAAGCCCAAACTTCGGAATGGGTGGGGCCCCGGTTATTTCGGCACCCAGTCTCTTCTTTCAACATTTTATATCTCAGATATTCCGGGAGTTTTTTCTTCGCACTCGTACTCCTACGCGGACGATACTTACTTGGAATAGTTTGCTGATTCCTTTGATCCTTGGTGCTTCTAGGCCAAGACCGTATAACTGTAATCCGATTCTTCAGCGATGGCAACCTTTAACAGAAACTCAGCCAACCTAGACTGTCGCCTATTTTCCATTTTCCACCTTGGCAAACAAAAATTCCGGATCCGGAATTTTTAAGAACACAGGTTGTGATTTCTATTATGAAGAATTCATTTCAGCTTAGTAGCAATTTCACACAGTGATTAGTGAAAGCATTATTACATGCAAAAACATTTTTTTTAAAAATTGGTGTTTTGGTATTATTTTGAATTCTCTGAGTCGGCCTTTAAAGTCCCCATTCCGCAATAAAAAAACCGTGGATTTTTATGATAATTTTGGTATATAATCGCCGAAGAAAAGCTTTCGATTCAAAACTAATTCTCGTGGAGATTGGATCTCTCGATTGAAGATCCTGTTGTACATTTGAAAAAACTGGCATTCTCAGTCGATAAAATAGTGGATTTCAAGGAAAACTTGTTGTATCTTGGTGTATTGAAATGCGTCGTTCTTCCTGCCGTTGTGGTTTGTAATGATAGACCTCATTACACTCTTGAACCTTTGCATGTGAAATCACAAATTATGATCCCTAATGTGTCTTCATGCCTTAAGGCAGGCGACATAAAAAGTTGAATTCTTCTTGTCTTTTGGATAATATTTTTTTAGTTTTAATTAAAAATGCAGATAATGCAGAATTTGCAATTGAAAATCCAAGGTTTTACAATTTAAAAAAATTGTTTATCTTGTATTGAGCCCCAAAGGTCCAGGAAAACATATTCACATATTTAACTATTAATTAAAGTTTGTCATGAAGGTACTAAGTATATTCAATTTAGATACAAAGATACAATTTTACAACCACATGTGTGTGTGCGTGAGGGGGTGAAAGGGGGGAAAGGTGGAGGTGGGGGTTGCTCTTAAGCATTAGATAGCAATTGAAAAATGGAAACCAAAATTAAATGTGTTTGGTCCTTTAAGTGCAAAATAGAGGATATAAATGATTCAAAAGTTGACTACTTGACTCCAAATTGTAGATAGAATTGGCAGCCATTTTAGATTTATGCAAAATTAGGTTATACTTTCTACCAAGCATGTTATGGTGCTGTATAAGACAAATAAAATATTAATAAAGGCATAAATGTAATAAATTTTAGGCATTTTTTTTTAATGTTTTACTTTAAATAATATTTAGGAAAAGAATTGTAACACAATAAGTGTAAAAATCTTAGAATGGCGGGCCATGACCATTTTAGATTTATGCCAAATCAAGCACACTTTGTCAAGAATGATGGTCTGTCTGTATAAGACTACAATATTGTATTATAAATATACAAAATTTAGGAATTATGGTGCCATAAAAATATATTTAGATAAGTAATATAACAAAAAATCCTTGTAAAAATCTAGGATTGGGGCCATTTTGGATGTATGCAAACAGTAGTTCATATCACCACTTGGATTTTTCTGGACTTTCAGTATGGCATTCTGGGGACCTTATAGAAAGACATTGTGGTAAAAAAAATTCTATTGCATTGTCACTTTTTTTCCGCTTCACCTAGAAATTTAAGTTATTTTTCTAAGCCTATTAGTCCACCCTCAAAGGAAGGCTTATGAGTTCCGATTATCTCGGACCAGAGGAGATATGGCTGCTTAGAAAAAGAGACAATTAACATCTTATACAAGTAATTAAGTTACTAGAATTATAATATTTAAAAAAAAATCAGCTTACGAGATGGAAAAAAATTACCAAAGGAAAAAAAAAAAATACATCGCGGTCTTCGGACCGTTAGTATCACTGCGGTCGCGGTTGTAAATGATAGGCCTCAAGACCTTTCAGCTGACGTGTTGTTGTGACTTTTGATTCATAAATGATGGTTTCCGTGTATATATATAAACCAAGTTTGGTTCCAATGAACTTCAACTTTTCAATTAGGGTCAATTTTACAATTTCCAACCTATATTACGACTTGAACCCGCACAGGACCCTTTACCTAAGTATGTGAACTTTGACCTCATATACAAATGATGGATTACACGTTGCACCTATGCCTCAATTTTGGTTGAAATCCATACGAAGTATCTGTCACCCCGCGCTTATATTACAGGCAACCCATTTTTGACAAAGACCAACATCAAAAAAACAGAAAACATCAGGAACAGACAATTCTCGTCAACAGTCAACATTTCAGAAGACAACAACAACAGTGTGGACAAAGTGATCTATGTGTCTTCCTGCCGTATGGCAGGCACTACAACACTACTTCCCCCATTATGGAATTCAAACTCTGAGAGAGTATGGGTATCCACCAGTTAGGATGAACAAGCTACAAAATAGGAAATAAGCCAAAATTTCCTAAAGTCGACATGTTGTGGAGGAAAAAAATCATGACTAAGTAGGACATATGACATTTTTTACGGTTGGAAGGTTCGTAAAATTACAGTTTATTGTAATATACATTACATCAAAATGTAAAAATATACCAAAATTGAACCATGCAACCTGTAAAGCTGATTTTACCGGGTTGTGTGACAGAATGGATGCCAGGATTTTCCTGTAAGATGGCAGTATTTTTGTCCTGTAAAGTTAAGTACCTTTCCATTATGAAATTCAAAATAGTGCTATTGTTAAACAAAAAATTTTTTTTTTTTATGGGTTGGGGAATACTCATTAGAAATCGATTTAAAGTTCCACTTTAAATAGTCAAATAAGTGACTTGAAAATTGAACATAAATCTGCGGTATTTTGTGTGGATGTCCAAAATTACAGTAAAAGCTGTACGTTTTACAGTATTCATTGTAAATGGCACGGTTATTTCTTTTTACAGTATAGAACCTATGTGTTAATTAGTTCATTTAATGTCAGTTAGAATTGTTTAATTACCTAAAATGTCAGGGAGATGGGGATCAGGAAATTCCTAGATTGTGTTAATACAAATATGAATCGAGAGACTTGAATCAGTATGGCAATTGACGGGTCAAAGGGTTTTAGGCAGATGATGAGGGCTTTAGCAGTGTGTTGCCCCTGTAATAAGGATGGTTATAAGACCTGCTACTGATCTTGTTAGGCATCGCATTGCCTAGGATACCAAAGCAACCAAACTGAGGAGGCAGTGCTGAGAACTTGCAAGGATTCACAGAAGAATCGAATAAGTAATGTTACTTGCTTATATGATTTACACCCATTATTAACACTTAACCTGGTGTCCGACGGACAAAAATAGTTAACAAGACAAAGTCCTAGGGAGACGTTCCAATTTAAGACCAGGAATCCTAGGACAATAACACGTTGAAATTAGTGTCGTCGGACTCTCAGACTTAAAACCTTGTGTTCCGAAGGACAACAAAAAACCATTTATTTACACACAGTCCGTATGACGAGGTCCATTTTAAAACAAGGAGGCCTAGGACAATGAAACGTTGAACTTAGTGTCGTCGGAAGTTCGGCTTAAACCTTACTGTCCCGACGGACAAAAAACGACTTTTACAACACAGTCCTATGGGACGCTTCATTTTAAAACCAGGAGTCCTAGGACAATGAAACGTTGAACTTAGTGACCGTCGGACTCACAGACTTAAACCTTAGTCTCCGACGGTCAAAAACAACTTATTACACACATTCCTATTGGACGCTCCATTTTAAAACCAGGAGTCCTAGGACAATAAAACATTGAACGTAGTGTCCGTCGGACTCTCAGACTTAAACCTTAGAGTCCGACGGACAAAAACAACTTATCACACAAGTCCTATGGGACGCTCCATTTTAAATCCAGGAATCCCAGGACAATGAAATATATTACTCGGCATCCGTCGGACTCTCAGATTTAAACTTAAATGTCCGACGGACAAAACACAAATAATAACACACAGTCCTATGGGACGTTCTAATTTAAAACCAGGAGTCCTAGGACAATGATACATAAAACATTGTATCCGTCGGACTCTCAGATTTAAACCTTGGTGTCCGACGGACTCTGACACTTAAACCGTAGTGACCGGCGGACAAAAAACGACTTATAACCAACAGTCCTATGGGACGCTCCATGTTAAAACCAAGGGTCCTAGGACAATGAAACACAGAACTTAGTATCCGTCAGACTCTCAGATTTAGACCTTAGCGTCCGACGGACACTAAAACGACCGGACGCTCTAAAATATGACACCGGTCATAAAGTTACGACCGGACTTAACCCTGCTCTTCTTCGGCATTAAATCGTCGGACTTAAGCCTAGTTAGGTCCGATAGAGTTAAACCCGATGTGCGTTCACACGGCAAATTTATATCCAACACTAAAACCGATCAATTTAGGTCCGGTGTGAAAGCAGATATAGTCCGGTGGGAGCCATAGTCCGGGGCTCCATAGACGATAACGGAATAAAGCGTGAAACTAATGTTGCGTAAAAGAGTCAACTGAATCGATTGCCCTATTGTTCACCATTGTTCCCGGACTATGAGTACGCCGGACAATGGTTACTTCTACACCGGTATTAAGTGACTTATGTCCGACCGCATGTAGAGACGATTACAATAGGGTACAATAGGCGTGAGGGGAATTAGTGGATTTGTTTTTTAATTCCATCGGACTTAGTTAATACCGGTAATAACTACACGTGTGGACACGACTTCATTCACCTACCACTGTATTCATGTATGGAAACGAACAATAGTGCATTTCAGGCCTTAACATTCCTCAAAATAACATGATTAACAGAAGTCCCTGCGCCTCATTGAATTTTTCACCTCCGCAAGAATGGTACGGGGTCACATATCAGATGAATCGAGTATAACCAAATGTGGATGTTGGCGTCCCGGTTGACGTGTTGAGATAAGCGTTCTTGTCAAGGCGATATGCAGGGACACTTGCAATATACATCCCCCATAAACCATCTAATTAATTTTGATTTCATTATTAAACAATTCCACATTCAATTGAATGTTCTTTTAAAGCAATAATAACGCTTAAAAATGATTCCTAGAAACGTTATTAAAACGCTCAGAAACCCCACACATTTACGTTTTAAAACGCAATATGGAAACGCTTACGTTCTCAAAACATTAATTGCTAGTTTGGTATAGTTTTATCTATAAATTAACATTTTTCTTCTAAATTCAACATCATAACTAATAACAGTAATTTTGTAATCGATAGCCTCGAACCTCAACTTGAATGTTAATTATTGATTATGTTGGCCTCGTAAGGCCAATAAATTTATTTTCCTAGGCCTTATATGTGTATTTCACTTGCAGATCACAATAATTTCTTCAGGGGACGCTAGTATGAGTTGTCGTTTGAATCCAAATGGTTGTTTTAAGGAAATGGCATTGTCGGAAATATCACAACTTTGAAAAATGTTATGAGAATCACGAAAATGAAGCTTTAAATATATAGTAGCCAAATTAGTGCACCCCGCCCCTTTTTAAAGCGCCATCAGTCATTACTTCAGGGTGTGAATAAACAATTCCTCACAGTTATAGCATTTGGAAATTGTAGTTAAGGGCGAATTTTTTTATAAAACTGTCAGGACCCGACCATTGACAATATGTGTAAAACAATATGATGCTGGTGAAAAAAAGGTTCAAATATTTGCTGTTCAATATGCTAAAATATCACAGGCATTTGCTTTTTTTTTAAACTAATTTATTTATAAAGTGTGGACAGACAGATGGAAAGACAGATAAATTATGATAAATGTTGTTGTAATTTCATAAAAGGTCATTATTTACCGACGACCGACGTTTTTTCAGAAGAATTTCAGCCAAAAAAAAAAAAAAAAACCCGCAACTTTAAAGTGTCGTGAGAAAGCATGACAAATTTAAGTTGGAAAAAATTGTCATGTTCTGTTTTACTTGCTTAGATTTTTGGTTGTCATGTTTGTAAATTATATAGGAAAGCAAAACAGAAAAACAATGTTCGTGTGTTTTTCACTGTGGGAGATAACCGAAAATAAAAAATTCCGATTTTGTTACATTGCGTGTCATTCATATACTGGCCACATTAAAAAAAGTAGGTGTATATTGTTTTGGCCCAACTCTAATCGGCTTAATTCTATGAAGTGCATAATATAAATATGATCAAGGGGAAATTACAGTTTTATCACATCTTAGAATATTACGAGAACTATTAAGTATCAAAATCGTTTTAGCAAAACATCACTATGACCCATTTTTGGTTGTGCCAGTATTTTTCAGGCAGATGGTCACCATATAATTTTAAAATGCATGGAAACACCATTTTTAGCTGTTTGGATTTCATTCTCATGCCTTGTTTTTCTCAAAAATTCGAGATATTGCATTCAACAATCCATAATGCTCTGATAAATTGATTTGCTAATCTGGCGTATGTTACAAGGACACCAATGTAACAAACAAAATAGTTGTACGTGACAATACATATTTTACGTATTCATGAATGCATTTTATGACATTTATCAAGTATTTATAGTGATCAAGTTTAGTCTTTTTAATTGACATCCGCTTTCCAAATGTGCTAGAGTTATAATATAAAAATGTTTGAAAAGAAGATTTGTATGTTACCGCGTCAAAATGTGAAGTGTCCGTGACTACAATGTGTTCTTTAAATTACAAAATTTAGAAAATCAAAAGTTGCTGATGGGATGTGACGAACAAAGTGATAGCGCATTCCTTTGTTTTAATTCATCATAACATGTTTAAGGATATGCTTTTAAATGTTGGTGTCATGTAACTAAAAATTAAATTGCCTTGAAAATGGCATCAACATCACATTACAGTAAAAAATTATCAAGTCCTTATCATTTTCATTTGTAGGTAGTGGTCTTCATATGTAACAAATTGTAGCCTGTTTCGAGCACGCGAGGAGTCGGGTTTCGTGGCATACTCAAATAGCTCCTATAAGGTCGGATTGCATAATAGTGAGTATAGAATTTCTCCTCCCTCCCACCATGCGTTTTAGAAGTGCAGTGTTATGACGTATCATAGACGTCAAAGGTCAGAATTGAACCTTTCAAAACCACAATATAAATGAGCCTGAGCCACAAGTGATCTAATAGATAACAAAGTTTTAATAGGCCACTCGTAGAAAAACCAGTTTGCCCCCCCCCCCTGCAGAGAAGTGGGTCTTCCATATTTTTACCCATAGCAACGATCTTTGTGCCAATAATGCTTGACATTTGTCCGTATTCGTTGCTTTGTGCCTCTGATGTTAATAGCATAGCTCAATCCGCATCTGAGGAGAGGGACCCACTCTTTGGGAGGGAGAAAATTCTTTTCGTACATCATTCGTTCGTGTGGAAATTTGTTTTGCGTTTTCTTTTGCAAACAGTATTCTTAAAGATATTTTATCTGGAAGATTTTATGTTGCAAAAGACGCCCAACGGGGTTCCGATATCTGCCAATGATCGTTATTTTTCACCGTGGTTGATAAGCGTATTAATTTAAATGATCCTGTACCTGAGTTTACGGATGGCATAAATTCTTTTAAGACTCCGGCGGTCTCCAAAGTATTATTAATCCTGGCGCTTTGTTATAACATAAATCTACCATGATTGTAGATAAAACTAGCTATAATGGGTGAGAGCGTGGCCTAGCGGTTAGGGTTCGGGTGCTTGCCTCTGGCGCCCATAATTTACCATAAAATTACCGGGTTCGAATACCGGTGGGGTTGTGGCACTTGCTGGGATTATTCGGGTAATATCAATTCGGCATTTGAACTGTATACAAGCGATTGATTAACTAGCAGAATACCGCTCTCCTCCATGTTCACTTGGACTTGGGCAAATGGATCATGAAAAGCATTCCCGTTCCTTCGGAGGGGACGTTAAGCCGTCGGTCCCGTGTACAGAGAGTAACAAATGTACATTTACCATTCGCAGCAGGTCGAATAAGAGTAGGTGGAAACCCCTGACCGGTTCCCAATCAGCCCCAAGCCTCAAAAAGAGGGCCTGTTAGAGGTCCGTATCCTGGATACACGCGGCCCGGATCAGCACACTAGCTGAATAAATCCTGACACCACACAAGCCATTACCAATGACTTGTGGATACGAGCAAACAAAAAGCTATAAGTAACCATACGGTATCTCAAATCTCCATTATATGACGACTTCACAAAGTCCCAAGTTTAAAATAGATATTATAAGAATTCATTGAGAACCTTGCCACTGGCTTGACCAATTGGAATTCACAGTTTTTGTTTTTAAATTACATAATCTGAATTACATCATTCACTCACATATATAACTTATGGGGGAATCCCCCTGATTCATGCAACATGTTTTTTGATCTCAATGCCTAAAAAAGTTGACTCAGTTTCTAAGTTAATCTTGGGGAATTCCCACTTCGCCTATTGTGCAATCTAACAGGGGCACCTTGTATAAACAAATAGGAATCCCGTGCCCTCTCCTTTTTATCAAAACAAAGTACTTCACATGAGAAATCTTTTAAATAAATGAGGAAAAATAATATTTTAATCAAAAATTTGCGGGTAATGATAACAGCAGGTATGCAATGGTGCCCGGCGCCTCATGGTTCGAGAGAGTTTCATGTTGAAGCTGTGGTCCGTTGTGTCAGTGGAATCATCCTGAGCACGTAAAAAAGTTGCAGACTTCGTCGAAAAGGATAGGGAATAAATCCAGGGGCTCGAACAAGGACGGTCGGTCGATGTTTTACCCTGCCGACGGTTCAGAGACCTTAGACCGCTCCGCCCTGCCACCTCGCCTCGAGGGGGCGACGTATAAATCGGAGTCTTGATAACCCACCTCAACCAGAAGAATTATACTATGAGACTCATTATCTATTAAAGATGTAAGAAACAATTCGATTTATATACGATTTGTATTTGTTTTGAAATTGTAACTACTTGTTTCCAGGTAAACAAGGATATAAATATCGTATTCATTTTTCCCTGGCGCGTGGAGATGGCCAGCGCCCACACAAGGTGAAGAAACAACCATGTGCCGCTTGGGCGTACTCGAACCGGCAACTTCAGTACCACCAGCACGGCGCCCTTACCAATAGAGCTAACAAAAGACCAGAGTTGGTATACGAATGATAGATTTAATTGTAGGTGGTAGGTCGGAAGGGTTCCATTGCTATTTATCCTTGTCTACACTAGAGAAACAATAAGTTGTAAAAATTTCCATATATATCTCTTGGCTATATTGATGATCAAATTACTGAAAGCGATTCTTAATGGCCAAGTTCATATATTAATTGCTAAAGCATTAAGTCATGTTAGTATAAACAAGTTACATTCTACTGTCAAAAGTAGATAAATTCAATGCTTTATTGGATTGGCGGCCATATTGAAGGTTCTAAGTAGGTGGTTTGGGTTAAGGTGGTTTACTGCACAGGCAAAAAGTACAACTTTTGAGTACGTAAAAGATGATTGATAAGTGTTTTGGAGGCCATTTTGAATTGTGTGCGTTTGCTTCAAAAAAATGCTCAAGGTCTTTCGTATGGCACACTTTCGGATTCAACCTTCAGCAGGAAAAAACTGGTTTAGAAAAATGTTTAAAAACATATAGCCGGTTCAAACGTCTGTAGCCTGCCTAGTACATGATTAATAACTTGAATCGTTATTGTTTGTTTTTTAAGAAAATGTATAGATTTAAATTGGATATGATATAATGTCAGAGAAAGAAGAAAATGGGGGCAAGGTATAATGTTCCAGGATTATAGCCTACATCGACGGTAATTACATATGTGTCATTGAGCATGTAATTTTATGATTTTAACATTACTAAGTGTGGGTTTTGAGGTATTGTATTATGGAATTTTTGAAAATGTTTTCCCCCGTGATTTGTTTTCTAAAGATTCTGTTAGGATCTTAGCTAGTTTTGCTTTTGGTGGTATCCATTGCTAAGCAGAAACGGATTAGGAACCATCAAGTAGAGGGAAAAACAGGTCAACCCCCATTGAATATAATGGACGAGGCGTTTTGTGCCCCCAAGATTGGTTAGCTATCACTTAGATCCCAGTAGCTCCTGCAATATTTGCACCCTTTTATCCAAATGATAAGAAGAATTTAAAATTGACCCTGACCCGGTTACAACTGTTAAATGACCCGTTTATTCAATTCAAGGACCCGTGTATGTTAGGCAATTCCGTGGGCCTATCACCACCCAGGATTGTAGCTATAAAGATGGCCTGTTGTGACATGCCAGCAAGTAACTTGCGTTCAGTTTTTAATATCAATTGAAATGCTATGTAGTTTCATGAACAAAGATTGAATTTCACGAATAATGAGAATTTGTTAGACGTGACATAAAAATACCAAAATTGCATTTGAGGATGTGCATTCCCAAAAATGGTTGTATCCTGTGTGTGTTAGACTCAAAATGATGAATGAAATAATCACGCCTAAACGGATAAAGCGGGTAAATAACATTAAAACTCAGATTTGTCTATATTGATTTATTTCGTGAAGAAATATTACACGAAGGAGATTACTAAAATACCACTTTCAACACACTGACTACGACTTTTGAAACAAGTTTGCTAAATTTTTGAAAGTTCATAATAACTCCTTTGATTTTGGAACTTTTCTGTTTTCAAATACATCATTATTAAGAAATATGTCATTTCCGTTGCGATGCGAAATATTTCACGGCGTACATCCAAACGTACGACCGCAACGTGCGGTAAGCGTTGGAAATTTTAACCGAAAAATAACATCTGTGCTTTTTGTTTTTCATGCTTGGTTTTTCAGTGTCGCATCTGAAGCCGACAGAAAACGGGTGGGGTCCAGGGGGCCCGCCTTATGGCCCTGGTTAGTCCAGGGGAGAAGCCCGGTGGGGGTCCCCAGGGGATTTCTGTTATAATGGTATTTAAAAATTTCTTCTGAGCTCCTTCTTGCACTATTTTGTAAAATTACTTGTCGCAAGCTGACCATTGAACTTTAACCGTACTTTGCCGGCAATCCGGTTTGCAAGCGCCAGGACCTAATATTCTTCAAGTGACCGACAGACCATCTCAACTAACGAAATCAAATATGGCGGCACGACCCCCCTTCCTCCTCCCTTCCCCTCTCCGTTATCGCACTGCTGGTTTTTTCTTCAGCTTTAATCTCTCTTGCAAGCTTGCAAACAAAACGGCATTAGTTAGTTGCCATCACAGATCTGTAGGCTATACAACTCCACTTGTACACAGATAGTCTATGATAAAATGAAAACTTTGAGCATGTTTATTTCACATTTAAACTCTCAAAGAGGAAATACAAAATATCCAAAAAGTACAAACGCAATTTTCGGTAGACTTTTCATATGAAGTCCATTGTGCAAATTGAGTTATTACAATTGATTCCGTCAGTGGCGCTGTTTGATGAGGTGCAGTAGTGCTTGACGGAATAATTGCATTACCTCATTTGCATCAATGGGACTTCTATAAATGACAAAAACGTCTACCAATATTGAACATCTGGTGACCAGAAAAAAATAGTTACGAATCAACAAAACTCTCAGTATGTCTGACCACCCACACAAGATGCTTCTAGGTCCCGCAAATCTAAGTAGTGGGCAATCGCATGTCAATAATTGATCAGCATGGAGTTAATTGCCTCAAACTTACTGTCCAAATGCCACCTTATAGTTTAAGAAAACGTATACCAGCCTACCATGTCAATCATGAAATTCTATCACTATAAATACACGACTCCGACTGCGCGACCTATTATCGCCCGCGTAGTCCGTGGCGCGACAAATCACCATCCGCCATGACTGGGGGCTATCTTTTGCATTGCCCTCGATTATCACCGCGTTTACGTTTGTACGTGTTACCGACAAAGCAAGCGAATAATTTTGATCAGTTCTGAACGGCAAAACCAACACTATTTCACTGTTAACATTTTGTATATCATCATGGGCCGGGCTCTGAAAAAAATGTAATTTCTTGGCGGCACAAATAGCGATAAAAAGTTCAAAATTGAAACGACTGCCCCGTGCGAATTCACTCGCAATGAACACAAATGAAACAATCATCTAATCCATTGCAGTCTAAATACCACATTGTAACTCGGCCGGTCATTTTCACTTGTACTGATAGTCCAGGCGTAGCACAATCCATGCACAAACGAGACTCATTTGTTCAGACCTCCGAAATCGATCACATGGGCACGGGAACGTGGTCCTTTCTAAACCCCAACAACCCGCATCGGAAGATTTCACGTTTTTTTCAGCAAATACGATTCGGTCTTTGGAAACTATTCAAGTTTTCACTTACACGGAATATATCAACTTTCTATTTATACTTTATTTTTGTCCGGGGGTGGATGTTTTGAAGTTTACGAAAAATTATTTTTTCCTCACGCGCTGGTTATTACCCAATTTTACACTATTGGTCTAACCATAAGCGTTCATTTCTCAGTCACGCAAGTAAGGCGAGATAACTTCAATTTTACAACACAGTAGGACACTTGCCCTGGAATTCCAGTTTAGGCCAGTCCCTGACATAATCCTTCATCATCCTCCATAAATCCATGGAAATAAAACGGGAAATTTTGTTAACATTGCAAAAAAAGGTAGGTTGTAAATTCTTATTATCAGGATTACGTACGGCTTAGTACTTCGTTGTTAAGCAATATGGCGGCGTGTGTGTCACTGTGTCATGTGTGTTTGGTGCCGGATGCCCCCCAGTAATGTGATATATTGTTATATATATATATATATGTATATATATATATTTCTATATATATATATAATGTATGTATATATCTCGCTGGGCGGGGAAACACCCTCATATGTAACTCAAGGTCAATGCGGAACCTCATATGGAAAAAGTGGGCGCCAGTGCTAAAACCTCATATGTGCATTTGGTCATCATCGGGTTTCTAGCTTGAATTTCATGCAAATATATAGTAAACCATAGGCAACTTTATTTCAGATCTGGAGTAAATAATTACACACTAAATATATTTAGAAAGGAAAACTTTCTAGAGTGCATGGCATACAGCAAATTATTCAGTTTGTTGGTGGTCTCTCGAAAGTTTACTATGAGTTTTTTGTCATGTACTCGTTTTTACTACCAGTTGAGGTTTGCTGTTAAAGGTCAAATGCCATTATGATGGTTTTTTCCTGCCCATGTGTGTATATATATAGATATTATATATATATATAAATAATATATGATATATATATATATATAATATATATATATTTCTATTATATATATAATATATATAATATATAGTGGGTGGTGTGTTCTGTATCTAGAAAGATTGCTATGTGAAAACCATTAAAAACTCATGCATATGTATCCGGTCCACATAACGCTGATATTTATAATCTATATATCACCGCCTCCACCGCGCAGCTTCTCACACATTTATTTTTGTTATTTTATATAGGTAGATACGCTGATGACGCAAAAAGAATCACTCTGCTAGGTTCTTGGAAATATAGTTCTGCAGAAAAACACACCGCAGTTCTCTCTCTTTTGTGCCTTTATAGATGCATGGACGCGATTTGCTACACAAGGCGCAAGGTATCGCTGAAACGACCGCTAAAGTTTGTAAAAAACAAGATTCGCGAATTCTGGCTTTGTGCTGCTTGGGAGTGGAAGAGTAGGTGAGGAGGTAGTACGGTTCTGAATGTACGAGGTAGGAGCATGGACCCCAGGGGCAAACATCAATCGTGTCGAACCACTACGAAGGTTCGCCACTTTTGATTGACAGTTAGTATGACCCTCTATATCAATGCTAGTCGGGTATTACTCTCAAATTGGTACACAGGAAATAAGAGCCAATAGGTTGCAATATTTTTAAGTTTAAGAAAACATTTTTAAAATGTTTAAGAATAAACGATCCTCGTAATTCATAATCTAAATTTATATCCCTCAATTTGAATTGCACCACGGTAAGAGATCTGCCATTTTTTTAAATCAGTTCTCTTTGTCTTAGGAATGTGAATACTGTTATTTACTTCTGCAATATATGTTTTTCTATTAAGGTTTCATTTTTTAGTAATCTTTTAGCTACCTATGACCATCCGTCAAAATACAGATTCATAGCTTACATTTTGTGTACATGACATCACGATTCAGTTTGGTTATGAACTTGTAGAACTTGATCATAACAAGACCATAAAAATAAGGATATATTAGCATGTGTCGGCAAAATGCATAAAATCCAAAACCTTCCCACAAGATGTAAATGTTTTATGATCTTCACAAGCTTGTAATCAGTAAATCAATCAATGGACCGACAAATGCATGGCATTTTTCATATTGTCTTATAAACACAATCTTTTCAACTGTTACGATTACCATATTGAACTATAAATAAACAACTGTGAACGAATCTTTCCGAATTGTCCCAAATATCCTAGCAGAATATATAACTACCATTTTCTGATTACCAACAATGATTAAATTTATAATCCTATAAGCCAAATGTCACTATCAATCAGACGACACAAAACCAAACCTCAATTGCGCAAACTGTAATTCAATAATACTAACTAAATAAATTCAATATAAATTTAAAACTACAAAACATGATTCATTCATGATTGAAAATGTGGAATTCCGCCCCCCCCCCATTTGAAGGATTTTTTAATATTTGTTTAGTTGCATAAACTTGTGCTTCCAAAACAATGGATGCCCTAGAACCATCGAAGTGTCCTTGATAATTTGCAGGGAAAACAATCTACAAAATCTGATTGACGAATTCCCTGTGATGGTGGAAAACCACTACCCAAGTTTGCCGCGGTAGAAGCCCTACTCACTAGGGAAGTTGTTCTAGAGCTATGGAATAGAAAATGTAAGAAAAGTAGACAGTACGTATAAAATAATGAAATAAGGGTGTTCCAATGGATTTTGGCCTAAAGCACAAACACCCCAAAAAAAACACATCGTCGCACCCCATCAACTACATGGATGGAAAGAATAATAGCATATATAACTCCATTTACAAAACAAATTTACTAAGTAACACAATTTATGACAAATTTAAGACCAAAACACTGAAAACTTCTGCAAACCCATCTCGCATCTCCAACCCCCAGTCAGTCTGCAGCGTTAATGCTTAGTACACATTTCGTCGATTTTCTAACCCGATACAATCGCGATCGTAGTATGTCACCTCTGTGCGATACAGAAAGTCAGCCCTGTACAACATAGTTTTTTACCCAAAATATTCCCATATAAGCCGGTGCGAAGGAAGATGGCAATGCGAGGAGACTCTGGTCTTTTTAACGGATATGTTTCATACCAAATTTGACTGATTCCCTTTTTTTTAGTGAGAAATAGGCGTGTCCAGTTTAATATTGTTAATTTTTTCAAACTTTTAAAGTACCGTTCGTTTAAACCATTCGCTTGATCGGGCAAAGACTCTGACCAAAAACTAGTAAGGCAATTTGTGTGCAAAGTATAGTTCAAGTTTTCATTTCATATCGAAATGATAGGGACCAGTTTATTTTCTGGCCAGAAAACTTGTGTTTTGCGTTTGGAACGTAATTTCAGGTAAATTTTATCTTGAGACCCATGGAGGCACCTCATTATGAAACCAATGCTGCAAAGCTGTAGCATTTTATTTCGTGCAACCCCTTTTGTAATGCTAATATCCTCCTGTGGTTTACTGCTCAAGGACGTCCTTACAATCGTTGAGTGAACATAAAAAGAGACAATGCATTGATAACACAATGCGTTGAAAACGAAGCATCTCTGTCTGCAACAAAACCGCCATCACCATATGCGACCAACAATTAAAAATGATAAAAAAATTTGTTTGATATTTTCATTAGCTTTTACCGGGCAAAGCTGTATTTTATAGTTTCCTCAAGATTTTATGTCAATATACTGTACATTTCACGTCACGTCACTTTATTAAGGGCCGGTAGGCCCACGTTTTAAAAATAGATTTCAATCAGGCGGTATTTTTAAAATTTTGTGGTTTCATTTTCCGGTTAACAGTTTGCATGTTTATCAGTATATAATTTCATTTATTATGTTTCCTACTTCTATTAATTTTATAGTCCAAACAATATACTTGAGCATCAAAAACAGTCATAAATTTATACACTCCATGTTAATTTACGTTTTCTTTGACGAAACTTTTGCACGTTGGTTGAATCTAAACTGCCGCCAATTTATTCAAGGTTAGAAAAGCAACGACTTTCCACCAAACGCTTGCATACTGACTGACCCCCTTAAAACATCTCAAACCTCTAAAAACACAGGTCAAGAGGTCAAATATTTGTTGCAGGAGCCCATTCAAGTTCCTCTTTATTCAAACTTGTAATTATTCGTGAAATTCAACAATCACGGACTTAATTATTAGCTCCATGAGTTTTTTCGTTTTAAATCTTTGGAACTGAACAACAAGATCAGTATCAATTAACAGTTGATTAGACAGAATAAAAATATACGAATAATGCTTTAACCACTGTGAAACTATAAGCAATTTCTTGGCCGATGCCTGGGATCGATTCGACCATTGAATACAGAGATTACGCACCCTGTAACGCACAGAGAGAACGCGCTGACGCGCTCGGTTGCTGAACACATTCCCACTGCAACACATTCGCTAGTACAGAAAAAAACGCCGGCCTACTTTTTGAATACGGGTCGTTACCAGCATGGAGGCCACGACCCAAGTTCAAAACACCGAGTCTACAACCTACGTCAGTCTTTCTTTTTTAATAAATGGCCAGTGGCCAGTCAAAATTAGCACTCTTTAAATACGTACTCACGAATGAATTTTAGTTTGCATGAGTACATGAAATGATGATCCGGACTCGCGACGTACTGGGATGAATAACTCTGGGAAAAACTGAACATGCTGAATCAGCCACGAAGATGACGCATCATGTGTTGTGACGGAAACTCCCAAAATTGAAGCATTATCAGGTTAATGAAGCCTGGCTTCGGCAAATTCATGCGTGAATTCGTGACAGAAAATTTGAAGAGACCCGTCCCCGCAACGTACCATCACAAAGGCGCTCCAGCTCCGCAGGGGTGCAACTTTGGCCCGCTGTTTTGTGCAACTGTTCCGCCCTCATAACGATGAAAATAGCATACGTGTAAAAGCAATGCCGTTCACCGTCATGACTAATTACACCTAAGCCAATGGAAGTTGATTCTTGTTTCCTGTTGGAGATTTAAAAGGCGACGAATTCTTATTATTATTTACTGTCATTTCGTTATTTACTGTCATTTCATTATACCTCTAAAGGGCATCTTGAATACACTACTAACCTTACTGTGTTTACAAGAGTAACAAAGTTTTAAAATGCCTAATTAACAAAACAGGGGTATTTGCATGTTTATTTCGTCAAAACTTTAAAAACATTTTTTCCAGTATCAGCCTACAGTCCCCAGATTGATGTCGTTCTGAATGATGCAATAGACTTGTAGTGGTTGCCTTTGCGACGCCTGTAGAATACCTTCCAATTCTGTCTGCATAGCTCCTGCCAACCTTAGGAGGAACCTTCGGACGATCGGGCTCGCCAAGAAATGTGATGAACTGGTAGCCTCATCCCCCCACCAACACCCGTTGAGGATCAGAGAATTCCCGGAATCACTTTGCTACCCAATCCGTGACACTGCGGTCACAGTATCCCCCTATTCGATCATCCTGGATCAATGACAGATGGTATGAGCAATTAATGGTCATCCTCTACTTTGACCTAAAGCAGTTTGTGGACAGCCTCTAGCAAGCCCAAAGGCTTGTGACCTTGATTGGTCAACCTCAGACAGACTAGAACTGGCTTGGTCGTAGCAAAGAAACCTTCCTTCACAAGATCGGAGTGGGGCTTTCACCAAACTGCGATTGTGGAGAGCCAATATCATTGCCCAATCATAGATGACTGTGGAGGTCGACAAGTCCCCAAGAGGAATTCCAGGCCTGATCAACCTGGATGATTGAACTATCACTGGTTAAAGATGGATCTTCCACTTTGATTTTTGGACTTGCACCACGAACGACCGCTACAAATCCCGGGACAAAAATCTGGAGAAAATTCATTATTTTATGTTATAGGCCTACTGTGACACCCCTCCCAAGGAAATATATGAGCAAAATGAAAATATGTTTCTATTATCAACTTTTAAGAAAAATTTTTTTCACAATATGATGATAGGGTAAAGTTGGTAATATGGACCCCGTTATAGATTGTAATTTCCAAGAATTGTAATTTATTCTTTAAAAACTTTTCATTATCAATTGATAGCTTTGGTTCATGGGTAGGTACACGACCCAAATATATTCATTCCATCCGCTAAACCAAATAAAAATATCGGTTTTCAACTGTAATAGGGCGGGGTAATATGGTCCCTAGTGCATCGTCCCCCTAAAGTTTGTACATGGAATATAGGGTGTCCAGATTACCCAGCTCAACATACACATACAAAGTAGATATCGCCAATTGATACCTTTACTGATACTGGTAAAATCAAACTGACCTGTTGCCATGGTAAATAGGGATGTTTAAAATGTCCTTGAATATAAGAAAACGTGTTGAAAATTTAAATTTAATATTCTCTGACTTTCAGGACACTTTCCTCTGTTAAGAACTAAAATGACAGTTGTATGTATGAGCGTACTATGTATTTTTAGCTTTTTGGTGGTTTTGCCTCCTCAAAATTGGGACCATGCCACTGAGTTTGGTTTTTTTCACACCGAGTCTCTCCCTATCGGTATAAAGTTTCGGGAAGGATCTAAATGTGTCTTGACCGCCCCCCCCCCGCCCCCCCTCGAACCAAGTGGGTCAAATTCGGTCTGTTCACCCTGCTGGCATTTTTTCTGGATTTTTTGTTGACCCGGAGGCCCTATTTGGGTTTCGGAGGGTGGGACCTCGCCCTACTCACTCTTGGACCCCTTTCTTAGTTGTGCTCTGGTTACGTCCTTGGGAAAGGGGGGTGTCAAAGGTCTGCTGGATGCCTACAACTTGAGTTAGAGTCTTCTGGGGTCTCGCCTAACCAGGGATAGGTCCCACTTTCCCGATACACAGAAAATGCAGAAGCCTTGGAAAGACCCGAAATATTAAGATCCGTCCCGAAACCTTTCTAGCCGCTCTAGTGAAAAATCCAAACTATTGGCATGCCCCAGTTTTGGTGTCCCCCCACAAATGATTCAAACTACTCCAAAACCCTTATACGGGACTCCGAGACCATCCCCGCACCCATTAAAAAGGACCCCGGGGTGGGGGGTGGTCGGGAGGGGGGTGGGGTACAGGCAAAACACCACTAAAGCCTAATAAGCAACCTATGGCACTCCATCCCTAATAACAAAACATGTTTTTAGTCAGAGCGGCCTACCATAACAAGGCTAATGTATTCGGCGCGGATTCTCACTTTTAAAAATATCTTGGGGTCTGCGGTGGCGGACTGTATTGCTCGGCAATTTTCCCACGTGTAGTCCCTATGTCACAGTCTGCGAAAGACATTATCTTAAATTGGTACTGCGTGAGAGACCTACGTTATCAGTCCGGGATTTTAAACTTCCGCTCCGGGTTACCCCAAAGAATCAGCTATCTGGTGTAACAATTTATTGTAATTCACCATTTTCTCTTTGGCGTTCGTTCGCCCGCTTTGTTTTGAATCGGTCCGATACGAAATCTGCTCGATTTGGGGATTTCATACTAAGAAAATAGGCTCGTGCCGTGACAAGTCTGTTTTACTGACTTACTGTACAGTGGACCATATCTTGATAACCACTCACCAAAATGAACAGATTTTGTTAGGCAAGTTCACCCATCTTTATGATAAAATTAAATCCACGATTCTCAAATTTTAACATCTGGAAAAGAAATCACTTTCATTTGGGTAAGTTTTATGATTGGGTCACCCTGTATGGTCTCCCTAAACATCTTCCAAATCGTTTCTCTAAAACGACTTTTCTTGCTAAACTTCTCCTCTTTGGTCCCTCAAAACAATCAAAATGTTGGATTAACTTTTCCTCTATCGGATTTGAAAAGGCCTTGAACTTAAACCCTCCGCCGAAGCCACCGTTGAACATGGTTGAGAGCTACAAAACTGTCGTTTGTCTCTTTATAAAAGTAAGCCACTCTCACAATTTCTTCCAAATATAAACAAATCGCGCCTCCTATTTGTCATCAAAAGCAAGCTCCATTTGTTTGTGCACTGTTTTTTGGAAATGCGTAAGACTCCTCTAAGTAGCTATGACGATTTTTTTTATGAATTGTTTTCTAATAAAAAGCCGGGATCCCGACTTTTATTATCAACAAATCAGTCATAAATGTCATCTTCAAGAGCAATTACAAGCTTTATTGTCCGTTTTTCCACAAAGAAGTAATATAATAAAGTTGTTGTTGTTGATATTACCTACCTAGCATTTAGAGACAAATGGGCATTTTTGAATTTAAAAAAAATGACCGATTGTGGGTTTTTAAGCTTCTACATAAGTTTAAAAAATCGATATCACTTTATGCATCCTCGGCATCAGAGGTCAAGGTTACGCGTTACAGAGGTCAATAGTATACATCTATTTACACGATTGCCTTACAAATGGCAGGTATCCTTTCAGGGTCACGTTTGAAATATCGAGTCTCAGATGCCAAATTTCACAGCTGGCTACAGTGGTAATGGCAAAGATATAAAAGCTGGTGAGTATTACAAACAACAAACACCCTGAAGTTCAGACTTTTAATCATTGACCCCTTGAAAAGTCACGGGCAAAATAGACGTCCCCGCACAGTCTCGATCTGTCTTTGCGTTCAGAGCGCCCTGGGTAAATACATTAATACACTGAAATTGCAAAAACAAGGACCTTTATTTAGAGATGTTCAGCTTGACAACCCCAAGAAAGTGCCAATCCTAATACCGCGCTCTCTTTTATATCAACCAAATTGTCCATGTGCACTAAACAGCCGAATTACACAGGGCTCTGATTTTCAGTCGCCTTAGCTTTTCACTACCGGATACCGTGGGAGGGTCTACAGACTACAATGACACTAAACCCGAATAATTTACGGATTGACACAATGTAACAGCAAGAACAATATTTTGCACCTTTTAACACCCAGGGCTCTGGTTGGCATCTTTCACCTATACGTTGGTGTCCAAAGGTTGCGTCAAAGCCCCGGTCAAATGGGGTCAAATGTCAAAGACACTGGGCAGCGAATCACAAAGAGATCTTTGCAAAATAGTCGTAAACACAACTGTTAAGGCTAGTTAAAAGTGTTATTTCGTTTCATTTTTAATGATCTTTAATCGTGTTTATGGCCATTTTCAGGTACATATGATGCTTTGGTAAGCAGCGCAGGGTTTTGTCCAGGACATATAACTCACGCAATGTTCCCAGAGCTCACTCGAATGGTTAAATCAGGTGCGTATATCAATTATCACAAACGTCTCTAAAAGAAAGCGGAAATTTAAAACTGAACACTAATTGTTGTAACCCTTTCAACCCTGGTATATTCTATATTGGTTATAAGTTAGCGGTTTTTGGCTGGCTTCTCAATTGAAATCTCAAAAACCATTTACATTGTCTCTGTTTGTGGCGAGATGGTTTTTTTTTCGATTCTTTTGGTGGCTAACAGAAATCTTGTTTGGCCATTATTGATCCTAAAACGATGTGTAAATGAAAATGGGTTAAATATTATATATAAAATAAATAGCTTACAACTACGTTTAGGAATGAGAATAAAGGTATCGTTTTCAGGATCTTTCGTGTATCTATCGTGTCAGATCCCATGGACGACAGCACTATTTTAGCGTAGAATAACGAGGCGCAAATAAGGCTGTTGGCCCTGTGATATGACACGAAAGATACCTATTCCCGAGGCAAATCTCACCCTGTTCATACTCCACCACGCACTCCCTAATTTAAATATAACATAATCATACTGGTAACTTCAAAGCCTATTTATCTCCACTTATCAATAGGAATTCCAGCTCTGCTTGACGTTATTATCAAAAATAGCCTGTTTTTAAAGGTGGGCATCATCCTTTTGTACAATTATTTAAGCATAATAATAAGAAAGTCTCAAGGGCGATTTTTTACGCATCTTTCACATAATAACCAGTGTGGTTCATCTGATCTTTAACGTTTCCAAGAAGTACCTGAAGACTGAGGAATTCAACAATGGTAAATTCGAGAGGGCAATTCAAGATCTACTTGTTACTGGAGTCTGGAAGAGCGATACCATTGAAGTCAAAATCGTACTTGACCAAAAGTATGACTGAAGACTGCCTTTGTCTACACGCGTACAGACTGTTACTCACCAAGTGCACGCTGGAGAGGATTAAAATCAGACCTTTGGAAATAACATGTGGTTTTATTAATAAAATAATCCTAAGATTATACGGTGCTATTTATTGTTAAGCTTTAAACCTAATAATACAGTGGTTTATAAAAAAAAAAAACTACGGTAAAAGTATATATTTTGTTGTTAAAATTTCTAAATATCATTGGAATGCAATTAAGTTGTGCCACTTTTGTGCAAAAATATGTGTAACGGCTTTGCGCGGCTATCGTTAACCCCTTAAGCTATCAACGGAAATAGCAATTTAGAAAACAAAGTGTTGCAATTGGTTTCCAATTAAGCGATTTCGGAGTTCAGACTTGCAGTTCAGAAGTCAAAGTCAAGGGCATGGTGTACTTCATGTTAAGATGGTATCGGAAAGTGCATTGAGCCAGGTCAGAGCAGACGACCAGTGTAGCCAAGGAAAGGTGAGACATAACGATGAACTCTTCACCATACCAGCATTTATAATTCCCGGCACAAGCCTGCATGTGGTTCTTTAACACATTGCGTACATCAAGGATTTTGTTGACGAGGGGCACAGATTTGGAAGGTACCGACGCATGTATTGACAGGCCAAAATTGTTTTCCTCGACTCGCTACGTCGACGGTGACCCAAATTTTTTTTACGTCGTCCTGCAAATTCTGAAAAAGGGGGGGGGGGGTGGGGAAGGGAATTTTGCCAACACAAAGATACTAATAGGGTAGTAGTATTGACCAATTAAGCAGTTATTAATAACCAATGAAGCTCTATCATGCACCACGCACTCACAAAAAAAAATGCTGTACCGACGGACCGTCTGTCCGACAAAACATCTCGTCGGGGGGGGGATACGCCCTGTCTTTACCATCATCCTGACATAGCAATGTACATACATTTGCAGACAATCGCACACACACGAAGGGGACGCCATGCAAAGTCGTACAGGGAGAGCGGCGCACATGAAGGGGTTAATCTCACTGGCTTAAAACCCTTGCTGGACTTTGGGTAACTTCTGACCCAGATTCGCTTCAGCGGTTCATTGTTTTAGCGCAGTGAAGTTGAACCATTACTCAAAGCTAGCGAGACATAGCAATTCTGACAGGAGCCTGCCCTAGATTTTCTAGCCAGAGTGTCTCGCCTCGAGGCCGTTTTCAATAAAACTGAACCCGATATCAGCTGTCTGCGGGCCAAACATGTGTGCCGACGGGAGGTCAGTAAATTGCCAATCTTTATCTAGAACCTAGTAAGACTGAAAAGGGGTTTATTACCTTGGTACGAGAGTCGCAAACAACCGTGATTATTTTTCTTGTTCTTTTATGCCCAATTTTACTTTGAAGTTAACCCGCATTTGTTGAAAATCACGTCTGTTATAATGAAGGAGGTTTCCGTAAGGTGGCCGTGCCCATTTGACCCACTACTTTGTGACAAACTACTGAATTCGGAAACCTTAACGGAATAAACCACACGGTTTTTTTTTTTCAGTTAAAGCGACACTGGCACATTTTTCACAAAATATGAAATTTCTTCAATTTGCTCGTAAATGACTAGGTCTAGGCATTGGAAGAATAGAGATACATTTTACACATAAAAATAACAATCCCCACCCAAAAAAAACAAAACAAAAAAACAGATAGGGACGTTAATAAGAGGTTAAAAGACACCCTGGTAATTTATAGACACTATCAGTGAATTGCTAACTCAGAAAATCGAAAAAATCATACAAATTTTTTGCTGTATGTAACAAGTACATGTATCCTAACATACCCGGCAAATGATAGACCAGAAGCAACCTAATAAGGACAGGATCGGAGATTTTAGTCATTATTGAGTCCGAACGGACACACCACTAATACTACACGTAATGAATGAGGAATCGTATCTTGGAACACTGCCGTTTTCCTCCTCCTTTTTCTGTCAATCTAACAGCTGGAAAAGGTAACTTAGAGAAATTCTGCAGAGTTCCTTCAAAGTTTGAAGCTAATGGTGCCAATTCAATATTTTTCAAATCACTGATAGTGTCTTTAAATCAACAATGTGTATATTACACGAAATCATAGACTCTTACTCATTGATATTAACACCGCAAAGGTCACAGACCGGTCAAAAACGGATGCATGGACTTTGGAATCATGCATACGGTGTGTGTTTTCTTGTGTTAAATGCCATTTCCGTCGTCCTGCCCGAATTAAAAATGTCGCCGGCGACATTATTATTATTAAATCGTTCTGTTTACCCATAAGGCCCTGATTTGGCCTTATATTTTTCTCTTGGCGAGGGCTACTGCATATAAAAGCTTCACAACCATGGCAAAATCAAATTTTGAAAAATCTTGAGGGCGCACTATTTTTCAAATGTGCCAGTGTCTCTTTAAGGTTTCGGGATTCGATAAGTGTTCACAAAGGAATTGTTTATAAGTGTGTCCAGAAAGAAATTGGTCAGATGGGTAACTTTACCCCTTCCCTTAAGCGGCACTGGCACATTTCACAAAATATGAAAATATTTCTTCATTTGCTCTCAAATGATAGTCCTAGGCCATTGGAAGAACAGAGATATATTTTATTTACACAAAAAAATAACATACCCCAAAACAGATAAGGGACATTGATATAGGATAAGACATCTAGGTAATATTGTAGGCTAACTTTTAAGTTTTCCATAACTTTACTTAATCAACAAATGTTATATTTGTGTATCACTGATATTAAAACCACAAAGGTTATAGACCGGTCAAACAGTGTGCATAGCGTGCCGGGATAGCGTGGGAAACGTGCATACGGCTGCGTGTTCTTGTGTTAAACGCCATTTTCGTCGTCTGCTGATTTCGCGTCGCCGGCGACGCTAAATTACAAAATCGTTCCGTTTACCCATAAGGAAGCTGATTTGGTCTTAATCATTTCGGGTGAGGGTTTTTGTATATAAAAGCTTTACAACCATGCAAACATATCGATTTTGAAAAATCTTGAGGGCGCACTATTTTTCAAATGTGCCAGTGTCTCTTTAAGACTTTTAAAACTCAGTTGAGCTCCATTGACCTCGCCACCATTGCGCATAAATCTCACTTTAAATTCAGTGCATCCAGCCCCTTCCAGCGTTACCTTTACGGGACAGCCACACCAGGCGACTGTACAGTAGCTGACAGATACAGATACCAAAACACCATATTAGGAAACACATTTTCACACTTTTTCAGTGTTTTTTGTGAAATGTGATTCCATTCCTTGGACCTCGCACTGTTTAGATTACAGTTACTCATTCCCATGAAGGGACCCCCCTAAGGAAACCACTCTCCCGAGGGAATTTTTGCACGAAATTTATACCACATGTGAAGGATCATAAGACAACCCCAAATCAGCAATAAAAATGAGATTTGTTATTTTGGGTGCAAATTAGGGGCAAAACATTGTTTTCTAAACACGCAAAAATTGGGCAAAAAGACGGAAAATTCAAATGAGCCTTGTGCTTACATCAAAAATTTTGAAAACTTATTTTATGTTGATATCTATTCTAGAAGACCCAAATTACTTATAATTAACACAAAATCAGCAGTTTTAGGGAATCCTGTATTTTTTTACGGGTGTTGCAGCAGAATACACTTCATTTTCCCATAGAGTTTGTACAGTAACGATTTGGCAACGTACATGATGAAATTGTTTGTTTTCAGCACATAAAGGGTTAATTATTTTTAATGTTACTAATAATTGTTTACTTACATGTATGTGTGAACTTATATCAGCAAAAAAAATTTGCTTTGGTTCTCGGTTTCTTATTCTTATTTTTTAAAATATTCTCAAATGACTTCCGTTTCCATGGGACCCCCACTAATTAACTCATTAACGGTTTGGCCGATTTTAATTATTTGGTATGGAAAGAAGCGCATTTAAAAGTCAGACAATTACAAAAAAAATCGGCGCCAAAAAACTCGCGTTATTAAAGCGGCCAAGCGCGAAAAACAAAATTTTGGGCGGTCCTAGGAACTCCCCCCTGGTCACTTAAGTGTTAATTTGATTACATACATCGGAGAAGTAAAAACCTTTTCCACTATAAATACTATAGCAGAAGTTGCTCTGAAGTAGAACTTTCAAACACATGACTAAAGCGAAGACAGGGGATTCAAATTGAAATCAAAGCTCGTAGTAAGTGAAGTGAGCGGAGAAGAAGTTGCAGTAAGCCCTACAGGGAATTAGTCATGTAGAGAAAAGACCCAGAAGAGAGGATTGCACTGATGTGGTTGGTTGGTGGTCAATAGGGGTACTTTCAACTTTGAATCCTGGGTGGGTTCGGTAAGGGGCCATAAACTTCAACAATACCAGTCATCGCCACAAATGCGGTCAAATGTATCCCACACAATGTTAAAATCGATGTTCGTTTGAACTGACAAATCCAGGGTGGGGAGTTGGAGTTACTTTTTGGGTGTTAGTAACATTTATTGGGTCCTCAATCGCAAAGGTTGCACATTTTCTTAAGATTAATAAAGAAAATGTCATTGCCAATGTCTTCCCCTGAATATCAGTGAACAGTTGGACAGCACTACCCTGAATCCATCAAATACTGCTGCATGCATCTCTGTAAATCCGTACAGTATGCAAAGCGGCAAAGACTTCAGATTTTTTATATGGAAGCTCAGAGCTATTC
The DNA here is from genome assembly GCA_023653785.1 of Ophioderma brevispina. Lineage (NCBI taxonomy): Eukaryota > Metazoa > Echinodermata > Ophiuroidea > Amphilepidida > Ophiodermatidae > Ophioderma > Ophioderma brevispina. The sequence goes on along the minus strand of JAMKCH010014973.1, from coordinate 32,485 downwards.
ATTGCTCATGAATTTGAAAAGATTAATGTGTTAATACGCCCGATTTAGGTTGAGGCTTCACGAATAATTAAACCGCGAGCTTTACTGTGAGTTCATCAGAGTTGAAAACACCTATCATATCTTTTCACTGAATGGGTAGGATACAGTGGCTCTGCTCGACAAGATAACAAGAAATTTGCACTGTTTGTCTCTACAACCGAGCGCTTAATGAATAATCAACAGCGCCATTATCTGCTGGAGTCAATGTTGTATGATATTACAGCCACTGGTCACTAATTTTCAGGCGATATGCGTAACCGAAGTATTATCCGCAGCATATTCTCCATTTAATCCCATGGCATATATCTCTTGATTCTAGGAATCGTGTCGCACACCGCGTGGCACTATGATCATAGATAAACGGCGATAACGATTACGCAAAACCACAGACATCTCTGTGAGCGAGTGTACAAAATTTAAATTAACGACACCCTATTTTTATTTCTGTTTAGGGGGTCCTTCAAGTTTAACAAAGCGGTCATAGGTATCCACCCGCTTACTAAAGGATCAATATAGGACGATCAGCAAGAAGGATGGGGGGCATCCTTTGACACCTTACATACATCAACTGTTGGCCTTGGCATACTCCACCGCGGAATACGCTGCACCAGTACGGAGGGGTCCCCCCCCCCCCCCCCCCCCCCCCCCCCCCCCCCCCCAGCGTACATCACACAAGATTGATGTCGTTCTGAATGATAATGAGACTTTTAGTGGTTGCCTTTTGGCGACGCCTGTAGATTACCTTCCAATTCTGTCTGGCATAGCTCTGCAAACTTAGAGGAACCTTCACAGGACGATCAAGCTCGCCAAGAAGAAATGTGTGAACCTGGTAGCCTATCCCACCACCAACACCTTTGGGACAGAGAATGTCACGGAATCACTTTGCTACCCCAATCCATGACACGGCAGTCACAGTATACCTATCGATCTTCCTAGATCAATGGCAGATGGTTATTGAGAGCAATGGTCATCCTCTACTTTAACCTAAGCAGTTGTGGACAGACCATCTAGCAAAGGCCCAAAGGCTGTTGTGACCTTGATAAGAAAGCAGGGGTCAACTTCAACAGACTAAGAAAATGGCGTTGGTTGTACAAAGAACTTCCTCACAAGATCGGAGTAGAACCTTCACCAAAATGCGATTGTGGAGAGCCACAAAACCATTAGCCACATCATACATGACGGGTGAGGGCTACAAGTCCCCAAGAGGAATTCCAGGCCTGATATCAACCTGGATGATGAAAACTAATCCGATGGTTAAAGACGGATCTTCCACTGGTTTGTGAAAGCGCTTAGAGGCCAAGTTAGGCATAAGGCGCTATATAATCGCTGCTATTATTATTATTATATTATTTTTGGACGCACGAACTAACGAACGGCAACGTAAGGGACAAGAAAGCAAACCAGAATGGGTAGAGCTGGGACTAATATACTATATTAGTATAGAGGCTATGGGCTGAGAATTAGGGAAGTCAAATAGTATAAGTCAAATGATGCCTTAAAGGTCCCAGGGAAATGAGATGATAAACCGACTTCTAAATCTTTGTGAGGACATCCATTGCAATAAACAGGACCAGAAAAAATAATACACTACCAGTGACATCATTTGTGAAACTATTGATTAGTCAGTGTCATGAAAAGATTCACACCAGCCACCTGAAATTTTCTATTACTCTCTGATAAATCAATGGTACCACAAATGATGTCATCACCAACCCAAATATTGAATGCCTTCTGGTCCCTCCTTGTAGACTTGACACAAACCACATCAATTATATTTGCATTTCCTGGGACCTTTAACCCAAAACTAATTGCAAAATATTATTTTCTCAAGAATTGTATTGAGAACATATTTAAAAAATTAAGAACAACATATCAAAATTTTACCAGATTCAGAGGAGTGGAATATGTATTTTTAAGGGGGTAAGGTTTATAGAGTGGTCAAAATAGGAAAAGGATCAAAACGTGTCGAAAAGTATGCCAACATGTTCGTCACCTTACAAGGATTAAAAAAGGTATAGTTTGCCCTATCTGCAGGTTGTAGTTCAGTAGTTATGAGGTTCAAGGTCAATAGTTATAGGTTCAAGGTCATAATGGGGGTAAAATTTCAGATATATCCGTTCGTTATAAAAAAAATGGTGTCAAATTGTTCGTCTAATGGCACAGGAGCCAAAAAAGATACTGGTTGCATCATCTATGATAGTCGTTGAATAACTGGAATGTGAAATTTCACTGGGGTATACAGCTACAGGAGGTCACTAGTAATAACTCTGTAATTTTTAATAAATAATCTATATTATAACCCTCAAAATCCCTAAATGCCATTTTTGCCACTTTTCAAATATCACGGAGCGGAGCGGATCCCTGCCTTGTTTTTACATGGAAAGTGCTCCTACATCTAACACCACAAATACTGCTACCTCCCTTCTTTGCGGTGATCGTCAGGTTGCTAGTCATTTTTTTCTTCTAGGGACGTAAGGGATATACAATTACTTATCTCTGTGTGACCAAATGAACGATCTACAAACAGTTCGAACAAAATCGGACCTTTTTATAAATTTTACCCCAGTATGACCTTGAACTGTTATGTGCCTATTGTACCAAAACTATAGAAGGCAACTATACCTATTTTTAAAACCCTATCAATAGCCAAATGATTGGTACATCTTTTAAATCGATTATAATAATTCTATTTTTTTTACCATTATACAAACGCTCTTATTTCTACCTATATTTTTTTAATTGTACACGTTTCACCAGGTTGATTTTGGTAAACTTTTGATATATCATTTTTTGGACAATTTCACACCAAAATTGTTTCTATTGAAATTTGTTTTGGGTCAAATCATAAAAGTATTGGACTATGCTGTGTTGGAAATGCCTAATTGTCAATTTTTTTTTTGTAATTGTCTGTCCTTCTGCATTGTTAAAAATGTTCCTAATTTTACCAGACTTAACCTTTTAAATTACTGTAAACCCCGATTATTCAATAATCTTCACAATTTGGAAGCATAAAAATGTAATAAACAGTGGTTAGAATATAATACTACACATTTTGAAAAAGGCTAGTATTTATATACTGATCGTTATTATATTTTCCTTAACATTACGTTCTTTTGTAACTTACGTGTTTTTAGTGTAAGAATATGAAGATCGTTTAAGCAATGAAATGCGTTAAATAACGTCATTACAAAACGCAATATCTTACTTTCACTTTTATTTTTAAAATAGTTTTAAAACACCCTTGTAGAACTCGATTCCTACTCTTTGTATTTAAATTTAGTTTAATGTGAGTTCACATATATATTTAATTTCAGCAGCTGATATATGTAAAGTCATGTAGTGTAGTGGAGAAGGTTTAGGACTTGTAAGGCCCTGGTTCGAATCTATGTAGGTACATGTATTAAGTTTACTCATGATGATGATTAAGTAAATGATGACATTAGAATGAGTACAATTAAAAATATAAAACAAACTACTGGTTAAAATTTTTAAATTTTTACTTCTTCACATTTCTATTCGTTTATTGCCTTTTTTCCTCAAAATTGTTTGCCTGAATATAAACTTTTTTCAACACGTGGGGACGTACATACAACGTTTGTCTGATGTCATAGTTACAACGTTAAAATTGATCAGATATTGGAATAATGTTTGATTATAATATTGTTAAACAAGTCAAAAAAACCAACAATACCGTTGAAGCCGAGATAGGATTTAACGCCGTTTATTTTACGTTCCTGCAATGGTTGTTATATTTTTACGGCTCCAGTTATTTTACGTTCTGCCATGTAGTGAGTCCCCAGTTTGCAAGTCAAACACGTGTTTTTTTTTACAGGTTTATTTTTAACAGTGTACACGTTTCTTTCTTGTTTGTTTGACGTTTGCTTGATTTGGGATGTTCGTTCATTTCTGTTCTCGTTTTTTCTCTTTTAAGCCTAATAAACGTTTTGTTTTTGTGTTGTAACTTTAATACAATTAGAATATTTTTGTTTAGCATTAATTAATTACGCTACCTTGTAAGGGTGGTATAATTCACAAGCTACGTTATTTGGTTATTTCATCATCTAAAGGACACTATCAGTGAGTTGCTAAATCAGGAAAATTGAAAAAATCATCACAAATCAGATTGGCATTATGTAACAAGTACAGGTATCCTAACATACCCTGCAAATGATAAGGCCAGAAAGCAAGCTAATAAGGACAGAATCGGAAATTTTAGTCATTACTGTCCGTTCGGACACTTACTACGACTCGTAACTGAATGGGGAGTGTATTTGGACACTGCCGTTTTCTTCCTTTTCTGCCAATTCTTCATTTGGAAAAGGTAACTTAGGAGAATTTAGACTTATCCTTCACTTTGAGCTATTCCTGCAAATTTCGATATTTTCGACATCACTGTAGTGTCTTTAATTGCATTTATGACTATTCTCATACATTTATATATCATTGTCAAAATTGTTGAAATGGAATAAAATAAATCTGAAATTTGAATTGTCCTATTTGAATATAATTTCACGACGTGGAATTGGGTTCTTGGAACGGCACCACAATACAAAAATATTCTCAAATGAGATGTCAAGTGGTTTGTCAATAGGACAATAAATACGCGCCCACGTACAGCCAAATGTTTACAGTTTGGGTCAAAGGGTTCAAAAGATGTATCGTTTGAGAAAACACGATTATGATACGTAGGTCATATGTAGAACCATGGAATTTAAAGACACGCTAAAACAACACGCCAAACATGAAGATGGCTTGCTTATCAACGGTAGTGATACTGATGGCATGTACTGTTAACCTGTCTTTGCAGGTATGTCTAATCTTATATCATTGTTGAAAGTAAGCTAAAGTAAACCTCAAACTGTACATTCTTACCCTGGATATCGTGTAATGTTAGCCTTTATCCATCTTTCTGGTATACAGTTGTAGTAAGTCGACCAAGACTACAATGGAGTTGAGTATGCAAGGAGTATGAAACCAACATGGTACACACAAAAAAATTGTTGAAATGTCCGGAATGTGGAGGCAATCATGACAGGAAATTTGAAAATCAGACGACTTCGTACTACATATTTAGTTTGTACGTATTATGAAGTTACACAAAATATGACCTTGGAAGCTCTCGGAATTAGGTCAATGGTCAAATAGTACAATGATGTGTATTCATCCGAACCGATGAAAAATATGGAGGTACTTTGTATAATATTATCTTGTATTTTCTTTGCAAACTAAAGCACTCACCGGGTGATTTCATTGTTCAGGGTCCTGGTTTTAAGAGATGCGTAGAATGCCTTCGTACAGTGGCGGATTTAAATGTGCAACGAGAGATTTCACATATCAGGTGTCCCTAAAAATAGAAAGTTCTGATTTTTGCTCTGCTGTAAAGCTTTCCATCAGAAATATCCTATCTGAAAGGATTAAGCTGAGAAAACTGTACTTCTTTGGTACGAATTGTGAAATTTTCACTACTTCGTCACAGAATCCAATACAAATTCACCTATGTCTTACATGGAATATAAGCAAAAAATCACCTTTTTCTCTCTTTAAGACATTTCTCTAGCATAATGCAAGGTAAGAATCTATTGAGTGTCTAATCTATTTGAAATTACTATTATGACACAATATTTGGGTGCCTCAAAATCTCTCTTTGCACCTTTAAGAGTCACAATTGTCAGAAGCATGCTGACAGGGCCCCCTAAAATATTGCTCTCAGGGCTCCCTCAGACACCCCATAAAGTGCGACATGGCCCTTTTCCTTAAATCGATTGCTGGTTGCTTTCGTGGCCCTCCTTCACCTTTTACTAACGAACAAGGAGCCAACATTGCCTCAACTATTCCAGGTAGTTATTTGTAGTTTTACATTTGTTATTGAGAAAAGTCTCATTTTGGTGGATCAGAGTTTCACCCCTTTTAGTAATCAGGTTTTAAAACTGATTTTGCTTTACTTGTATACAATAATGATAATAGCAGAGATTTATATAGCGCCTATGCTATTGGCCTCTAAGCGCTTTCACAAACATGACAAATGACCGCTGATCACTGTGGACCAACATACCATAAACCATTTAGCATCATTTCAAGGGATTGCAGCAGTGGGCTCAGCGCTTCCCTTATCAGCAAACATACATCGAGATAACCATCGCAGCCGGGACCAGCTTCCAAATATCGCATGGGTAAATCGGGACACCAAGCGGTTGATTTCTTGTCCCAGGAAATTGCAAGATAGCTGAATCTCACTGGGCTCGAACGCACGCCTAAACGCATGGAGAGCTTAACTGATTTAGCTATCTTGTCCGCTTGCCAAACGGGACGTCGCAATACTGTGGTGTAATTTGATTCGTAGTACGAAAAAAATGGTGATATTCTAACAAATGGGTGTTTGGCTATGGTAACAAAATGGGTGAAGCCTTTTATAAGGTAATTAAAGGTGCATTTCGTAATCCTGCCCCCCCCCCCCGTGACTAGCAATGCCTTACCAGATTGACTTTTTTTTAATATCATCTGAAACGTTGATCTAAGTATAGTCTTACGTGCATATTCCGTATTGTCTAGAGAAATGCCCAATTTTGCATTTTTGTCCGCATATACAGGGTGTCTCAGAAAGAATTACACCCAAACTATAGGCGTCCATTACTTCAAAAGTAAGTATCACATTTGAGAAATTTAAAGAATTTAAGAAAGTTAAACCACAATTACATTTTTGTACCTCACACTATTCGGTTCAGTAGTTTTGAAGAAATAAGCGATTATGTAACACATGTCAATGGAACAACTTCCTCCCAAGTTTGCTCACAATAATGCAGATTTGATGTTACCTACTGCTGATTACTTCGTGATAACTTTAGCTGTCTTCTTTTCATTCCTAAAGAACGGCCTTGTTTAATATTTTGTGAGTTCAATGCCATTTTGTTCATTTTATTATAGTAATAAAACAATTACCATGATAATTACAACAAAATTCCAACTAGAAAAACAAAACATTGAAATAACAAGAATGATCATCTTTATTAGAAAACAACACCAATAAAATCTGTAGAATATGTGAAATATTTTAGTTGAACTAGGGGTGGCACTGCATAGATTGGATGTGGATTTATCATACTTTAACAGGTGGATAAACTGAACAATAAGATTTATTTCCACATAGTTTTTATTCAAATTAGACATCTTATTCCAATACGACGGTGGATTCTACATTTAAATAATAAAGGCATGATTGGAGTGCAAATTCAAAATTCCCAGATTTAATCTATACTCATGTTATATGAAGCACTGGGACGAGACAAGATGGTTGGTCACATTTGTCGCCCATACAAAGGGCGTTTGTGGTTTTCAGATTTCAGATATGCCGAAACTGGTCATACATTACTCTGGTCAGGCAAGAATGTAGATTAAGATTCCACAGAAATCATCCTTGCAAGAAGACAATCGTGAACAATGTTAAGAAGTACCGTGAAACGGGTACAGTCAAAATTTGAACAAGAGTCGCTGTGGAAGGCGGAGACCCGCCCGAACTTTACAGAACATTGCAGCCATCGGAGTCTTCGTCTAAATCCAAGACAAAGTTCAGACGTAACAATGTGCCACATATGCACAGATCAAACTTTAACAGATTACCCGCTTATACCTGAAATGTCACCTTATAGAATGCAAAGGAGGCATTTTCTCCAAGCAGCAGACTACAACGCAGAATAACCTTCTGTCAATGGCCCAACACAAGGCCTGCAAGGTTTTAACTGAACTTATAGTTGGGTTAACATGTAAGGCACTACACAGACCATAACAAGTTTCACCCCCCCCCCCCCCCCACACACACACACACACACAAATAACCAGCAGAAAGTAACTGTTTGGATGGGGATGATTGGTAATAATACCCTCCTTTTTTTTTCAATTTTTTAAGTGAAAAAGAAAAGATATAAATTTCTTGTATGTGCCCCAAAATTCTTATCACTTCTTATCTATTTTGTTTTTAAAACAAATAAAATGAAAAGAAAATGAAAGAAGATTGATTATTTCTCGCCTGTTCTGTCTGAATCACTTTTTCAGAACTTGGAAGGAAGTGTCCCTTGTACATGGTGTACATAATCGCTTATTTCTTTAAAAGTACAGAACCGAATCGAGTGCTGCTTACATTAAATGTTGAAAACAATTGTAGGTAAAGGATCTTTTTAAATTATCAACGTGTACTCACTTTGAAGTTATGGTATCAATAGTTCGGGTGTAATTTCTTTCTGAGGGACACCCTGTAAAACGGACTGAACTTACAACACAGTGACCTATGATGCATATTGTGATACGAAAAATTGCTCATGACATTTACAATTGTCAAATTAGTTAAAATATGGGAAAAGAACCCTGTTTTCGGATATCTTAAGACTCATAAACAACAGGTGCTACAGGATCACAACATGAACCTCGATTGGTCTTTGGTGTATTTTTAGGGAAGATTCATTATTTGCGCCAGTCGCAGTGGGGAAGGAGGTTTTGAGAGGGAATCCAAAACATATTTGTGAGCGAGAGGGTGGACAATTTCATCACGGAGAGAGAGGGACCTGATTAACGGGGGGGAATGCAAGATGCTGGGCATTTACAAAACCTGGCCCACAAAACATTTAAAACGTTCAGAAGGAAACACCGCCAAAAAAATCATACGCGCACCTGTTACACACTGACTAGAGATACGGTATTTCCGTCAACTTGGTTCCATTGTTTACCATTAATGGGACTTTGTTGTAACCCAGGCTACGCAGCTTAATTCAGACAAGGCTTGCCCTCAGTTGCGGTCAACATCGGATTACATAGCCGGTAAACAAACAAAATGAACAGGTCTTCAAAAAAACTTGCCGAGATTGGCTTCGGCAGTGGGATTTGAAGTTATGTTTTAGAATGCCAGATTATTTGTAGAAATAGAATGTAGATGTTAAGTGGAAAAATAGGTTATAACATGAACCCGTGATGACACCACACAATAAATCCACATAGATGACATAGGCAGTTGTGGTGTGATTTTATTTACAACAATTTTTTTTTTTTTTTTTTTTTTTTTTTCCCCTTTGTGATATTTTTATGGTAGTTGTGGTTGACGAAAAGCAGAGTCACAGTATTTGTATACCCGCAAACACAAAACCGTTCAGAAAACGTTTCCAGGTTCTGATTTGGGCGTTTTTTTTACGTTTTCGTCCTTTAAAACGTAGAGGAAAGAAAGAAAACGTTCTAAAACGTTTTCGTTATGTTTAATTTATTTGCGGTTTTTTAAAAAAAAAACGTTTCGGGGAACATTTTCTTGTACGTTATCGAATAATAAACCAACCTATTGGACATATTTTGCAACGTTCGTAAAACGTATTTTCGAAACGTTTTAGAAACGTATTTAACGAAGTTTATAATTACGTTATAATTGGTTACATTGGCAGACATTTTCTGATGGTTTATTAAGCCCTTAGAAGCATGGTGTCTCGAGTTTGTAGTGCGATATTACTTCACATCAATGTTTTAGTTTGTGGCACGCTAGGTATGTTAGAACATTCAGGAACGTTTTTCTGAACGTTTGGTTAAAGAAACCACCATAGGGACGTTAGTTGCAACGTTTCGTTAAAACGTTACGTTGGTCCATGCAGGCTGTAAAAGGCGGAACAATCACGTAGGATAGGCCCAAGGAAAATTGGCTATATATACAAAATAACGAATTACAACAAATTGTACAAACAAATGTTACAATAATATTGCCGTGCCCTAAAATGTCCTAAGCATGTCATATACGATTAACGAAATCTCTTGATCTCCCACACCATAATGCAATAGGCCCTGTGTATTCAACAGTGTGTATTCAGGAGCCTGGATACCCAAGTGTGCGCGGTACGGAGTTAGGCTGTACGGTTATCATGGAGTATTACCAAAATCCTCTTGATCGTACATCATGATACAGAGTTACCGCCGCCTGCGTGAACCCCTAGTCTTATCTATGACTCCTAGTGTTCTATAAGCCTCCCTTTTTCTGATTAAAGATATTTGATTTTCAATTTTATTTGAGAAAGATTGTTTAACGGGAAAGTACTTTGTTATGATAAAAAGAGAGCAGGGGATTTTGCAAGGGGCCCTGTTAGATAGATTGAACAATAGGGAGTGGGAATTTCCAAGATGTAAAAATGTAAAACTGAGTCAACTTGTTTTTGATTTGAGATTCAAAACATTGCATGATCTGGGGATTCCCCATGAGTTATAAATGTGAATGATGCAATTCAGGTGATGTAATTTTGTGACATGATTGGACAGTGCTAGGTTATGTTTATGCATGATGATGTGGTAATATCTAGTTTAAGACTTGAGAACTTTGTGGAATGATTGTATAAAGCTGAGTTGCAAAAAAGTTTTGATTCGCCAGCAGTTGTAATCTGGAGCTATACAGTATATGAATAACTTATAGCTAGTTTAATCTACACTAATGGAGATTTGTGTTATACATGGTGCAGGTTATAATAACTTGGAGACAGCCGGAGCTTGAAAGCTAATAAAAATGTTTGCTGTCATCATAGCTAAAAGAGCTTCCGCATTAAGAATATCCTTAGGTCTGAAATTTCATCCCCATCAACAATAATTTTCGTTAAGTTTTTGATCAGAGTGTTTTTGTAATTAAGAAACTACCTTACTTACTCTTTTTTTCCGTCTTCAACCCACTGAGCTTTGGCGTATAAAAAAATATGTGCTTTTTATCATAAATACTTCAAGAACTTTCTCTTGCAGCTGATTACTTTTTTTTTTTTTTTTCGTTAAAACATTAGTGGATAACGTGCACTGCATATCAGGGATTTTTTCCTTTACCAGTTACTTAATCCTGTTTTTTTAAGTAATCTTTTTCTTAAATTTAATCAGTTTTCCAGGTAAATTTGATCATTTCCATGGCACTCCTGAACTGTTTTACCAATAATATCTTGATCTGATTAGCATAATGACTATCTTTAGAGAGTTGGATTCTAACTTCCAAAAGCCTGGGCCTCATGAAGTGTGTGGACTAATTTTTGTTTTCTATCTCTAGCAGCAGTCAGTTTCCACGCATAATCTCGGGTATACAGGGTGGTCAAAAAGATTTACACGCGATTTCAGAAAAAATATTAAAAATAATTTAGCAAAATTTGAAAATTGTTTCCACTACATGACACGATTAGCTCATTATATCCACTGTCAATGGTAAACCAAATCGAAAGTTTACCTTTTCCATATTGTAGATTATGGTAAAATAACGGGAAGGTCGCCCCCAACCACAAAACCCCATTGACCACGGGTGTACAACTCTTCTGACCACGCAGCAAAACCATTGAGTTACTGTTAGATAAATGCCTTAATACCATTTGTTTTTCTAAAGTAAAACCATTGCCTAATCCGTACCAACTGTTGTTGGTAATATTCTACATATCATGCTATAGCGTAAACGGGCATGCAAGGGCGTATTTCGCCCTCCCTCATGGTCTGACCAGGAAATCGCTTAAGCCTAACCGAAAAGCATGGAAGTGGGAAATAAAAAGCAGAAATGGAGTGACGAAAAAGAGGAGAGAAGGAGAGGAAAGATTAAGATGCAAACTGGAAAGACAGAATGGCATTGATGTGGTGTAATTCAAATGTTTGATTCCCCAGGTTGTTCCCCCCTACCGCCCCCCCCGCCCCATCAGATGGAGGCGTCGGTAAAAATTGGGGCCAACCGGCTGTATTGCTTGGATTGGCCTACATAGATCTGCAATTCAAAGTTCCACGGAAAAGATTATGTGAACAATTTCGAACATTCATGAAAGAATGCTCCAAACTTTTGGTGTAAGATTCCATAGTTTGTTATTGATTCGGAATAATGAAATAGTTTGACATTTTCTCGTGATATTTGATTTCAGAAAGGTTTCAAAGCAAGCAAGAATGAATGACATACTTGTTATACGCACCGAAGTTCGCTTTGGCCCGATTCCACAACAGTGATTCCCTGACAGAGTGACAAAGATACCTATCTTTAAGTAAGCATAACTTCTCAAAGTGCCCAAGGTTCAAAAAATCAAAATTTCTCTAGTAGTAACAATATCTTGTTTTATATGTGCTAGTCAAATGCAATCATTCATATCAATCATTCGATCAAAATCAGATTCCTGCTGATTTAATACTCTACCTGAAACTGAAAATTAAAATGATACCCTATGTAGACAGACAGAGACAGGTTGAATTGATAACATTTATATTGCAAGTCTCGAGATCTCCCCAGGTCTCGCGTTTTTATTTGTAACCGAGTGGTTACCGACCAGAATACCCAGCCCCCCCCCCGGATTATTATTTTTTGGGTTTCTCTGACATTCTACCTATACTTATTTAAAAATGAGTATGTTTTGGTTTAAGAATAAACAAGTAAACATCCTAATTCCAGCTTGTCTATTCACAGTCTTAAAGCATTGGTCAAACAAAACTGTAAATCCACAAAGATTGCTCTTAGTTTATTATTTAACCAACAACAGGATACTTACCCGAGCCCATGTGTAAATGAAAGTAAAAGGTTTTAATTTTGTATCACGGTGCATAGCCTCTCGAAAAGGGTTCTTGCAACCGATAAGACAAACACTTTTTCTAATTCCAATATCAAATAATCAAATAAAAGTTTTAATTAGCATCTCGTTCAGATCAATACAGTACATAAAACGATACATAAACATTGTAGGACCATGGATTCTCTGCAGCAAATATTTAACACAACACCTTCCATTTGGGGTAGAATAGGGCTGTCAAACCTCGTTGTATGGCTTAAAATTAAAACATTGCTAAGATTGTAGCGAAGTGTTATCATCCGGCATTTGAAAGTTTTTCTATAGTTTGTGATGGTCATGTAGAGCAATGTTCCTGTATCTATTAGGCCAGTTGGGTATCAATGGAAATACATGTATTTACCAACTTTCCCAAACCGATGGCTTCATTAAGTACAATGGCAACATAATAGGGGCTGCAACCATATCTATCCAACTGGTTGCTACAAAAGTACCTCAAGGTATATAATTTGCATAAAGTTGAAGAACTTGATATCACACTGTAAGATTGTGCTTTTAAAAATCAATAAATAATTTTAAAATGTTGATAATGTATCAATATAAATAAAGCATTGCATGGTATTTTAAAAATAACACCTACGTACACTGTTACAAAATGTTCAGTAAATAAACGTTCGTTTGACTGGCAGCTAAAGTACTCCCAACAGTTAAAACGACTTTTACAGCTTTTTGCCCGTTTCGAGTCCTTTTACAGTTTTTGTACTTTCGAGTCCCGAGTGCCGGCTGACAGTCAAAACAAAGTTTTTTAAGACAGTTTAATAGTTATAATGCATTATAATGTTTACTTTTCATTGATGGATTTAGGTCATGAGTTTTGCTGCATGATCAAAAAATTTTAGCAAATGCGCGTAAACCACTTCTCTGTGTAACTGATTGAGACTTCGTTACAGAATAACTTCTTTTCTGAATAAGGTAACCTAACTGTAATTTGATATGCTGCGTGTGTTTAGTAGGTCAATTTGTAAAAAAAAATTGCCTTAATTTATGATTTGGTTATGGAAATATCAATGGAACATTAGATACGAATATTTTCTTTTTTGGTCAAATGGCCAAAATTTGATTTTTCCCTCAAATTTGCACCTTAAAAATTCTTAAAAAACTCACAAAATTTGATATCAGCGTGTAGATAATTTAATTCTTTTAGAGTGACACAAATTGCGTTACAGTTGTAGATCGCAATCAAAAGTTTAACGGCAAAATCCGTGTTTCGTTAGTCAATCGGCGCCATTTTGGACGCCATCTTGGATTTCTATTTTTTCGCAATCGTTAAAAAATAATCCAACAATCGGTTTTCTGATGCCAAGATATTCCTCTAACTTGAATCTAGTCACCAAAATTTAGAGCAGCCCGGGCAAAATATTTCAGTTTCCCGATCTTGGCTTCCCTACAGTAACATCGGAACTGTCGCTAAAACCTATTTCAAGCATCCATGATTGCCAAGTTGATCGTGTTAACGACAGTGTACAGCTGTGACATGGTGTAGTTTCAGTAGTGTTTTGTTGAGTATCATTACTAGTTAATAATTACGCGACGTAACCCGGGGTGGCCGGTGAAGCCAGGAATCACATTATGTAATGGATAAATTGGTGTAATGGCTTGCTCTTTCCAAACCCATGGGGCATTCGGTGACAGAGGACTCAAACAAATAGAGTATTGGGTGAGAGAAAGTAAAATGCCCCCAAAATAGGATTTTTTCGGGTAACAAATTTGCAAAATGTTCCAAATAATGTGGTATTTAATGAAAATTTTGGCTAAATTTTCACCAAAAATAGGAGTCTTTGGGTGAATGTTATTGTGGTTTAACGCCATTGTCGTCCGTCTGCTGAAGAAAGTCACTCCGGAGGATTTTATTCTAAAATCGTTCTGTTTAATCCATAAAGGCGCGGATTTTGGTCTTAATCATTTCAGATGACGGGTAATGTCTAGTGGCCAAGGGGGGTCCCCATGCACCCAAAAGGTATATTTTTTTTAAGTTACATATTTGTAAAGGTAATAGTGTCTAGTTTAAAGAATTTTGGATGTTCCAACACGAAATAATTGTCCCTATATATTTTGGTGACGATATTTGAGAGCCCTCGTGGATGAGGCCTAGCTTAAAGCACTGAAAATTAAGGGTTAGGGTAGCATAACAGCCATTATCTCCCTTTTCCAATTGACCAAATGGTCATGATTTAGGTAATCAAGCATAGCTAATAATTTTTCTCCTCTAACAGAAGATATCAAAATGAACCTCTTCATCGGTGACCTATGTGACCTGGGGTCAAAGGTCACAAGGCCATTATTTTTGCTATTTTCGTTTCGCAGAAGGTTATTTCTTAATGTTCCATTTTTCTAGATACACTGTTTTCACTCAATTTTTGCTTAAATATTGCTGAATTGCATTCTTTGATGTATATAAATTAGTCAGAATCTAACTTCAAAATCACATGGGTTATTAGAGAGTATACATTTGATTTAAAGGTCAACGCACTTTGTAGAAAAATCATATTAGGTATAGCTTGATGCATAAAAGCGCTCATTAGATAACTTTGGCTTTCCTTACCTGAAGTAACTACGGGGACCTACTGTATATTGTATCATGGAAAGTGTATCAACACCCTACTCTATCTACCTGGTCTTTGACAGATTATAAATCTGCAGATGCAACAGGGTCATTTAGAGGTAATGGGGACTCTGAATATCAATTTAAGTGTGTAATTGATAATTTTGGGCTTTTAAAATGTATTTTAGTAATCGAATTTGGTTTAAAGATAATACTACAATTTTTTTTCTCCTCCCGACGTATAACAGTGCTGCTAGATTTTAGTGTAAAAGTTCTCTTTCTGGAGAAAAAGCCCATTTTGCTGATTTTTAAATTATTTAAATGAATTTAATTACCTTGGACTACGTATATTTTGATAGTTTCAAATGGAAAATCGTTTTTTATGTACAAAATAATAACATTTTTTACAGAATAGATCTATTACTCTTACTCATTTCTCTTTTCTGGGATTTAACAAATAACAACCAGTATCTCCACTTTTCATTGACCACTTGCCATGGTTTAGGTACGCATGTATACTTAATAATTTTTCTCCCACAGAGGATATCAAAATGAAACCCTTGCATTGGTGACCTTATGTGACATGGTGTCAAAAAATCACAACTCGTTAAGGGGGTTGGGGTATTTTTTTCACATATGTCTTCTTCTACAAGTACAACAGTTTTCCCAGAATATAACTGATTTTTCCTCGTTTTTTAGCTTATATAATCCCGCATTGCAATCATTCATGTATATAGGTAGTAGTCAGAAGCGTAACTTCAAAATCATATATCGGTTAATGAGTTATATTGACGTAAAGGTCAACGCACTTTAAAAAAAGCATATAAGGTATAGCTTGAGGCGTAAAACGCTCACTAGATACCTTCGGCTCCCTCTTACCCGAAGTACTACTGGACATTTTGTGTATCATTGGAAAGTGTATCAACACCTTACTCTGAACTGGTCTACGACAAGATTATCAATTTGCAGGGGTCACCCTAGGGTTATTTAAAGGTCAAATGAGGTCATCCCAGATAATCTTTAAATTAATTGAAATTTCTAATTACTCTGCTGTCCATTATTGAAAATGCAGCATTCTGATTGGTCAGTTTGTGCCATTCATTCTGCAATATGGTCGCGAATAACATTTTCCTCATTAGATCAACGCTGTTTTTCGGTAATAGAATAGAAATACAAGGGTTTGCAATATCATTTAATTGGCTCATAATGTATCTTCGCTTCGGCCGGAAAAAACTTTAAATAAAGGGCTCATCTGGGCCTCGCCCATTATTTTGTTTTTTTCCACCTCGGACACTTATTCGCCCTAAATGAAGACTGCAACATCACCCTTTATTTTTTAAATATTGGATTTTCATGTATTTGGGTCATTAAAATTGATTTTAAGATACTCCATCAACAGTATTAGTGTTGAATAGATTTGAGTTTAAAATGTTTCTCTTTCTGGAGTACAATTAAATTGAAGGAATTTGAAATATTTTTCCTGTACAGATTTTTGAAAGTTTCTAGGGAAAATATTTTTACAGCCCAAAATCCCTAAATGTCATTTTTTTTTGCCTTTTGTCAAAAATCAATCGTAGCAGACCCTGCCTTGTGTTTAATTCCGGCGCAGACCCGCTGTGTTTAAGGAGAAAGTGCTCCCAGATCTAACACACAAATAGCGCTACCTCCATCGTCAATTGGCTAGTCATTTTCCTCGTTGGAATGTAAATAATGACCCTTCACAGATAGGCCAAACCGTACTCATTTCCCCTTTTCTATGTTGCAAGTAATTAAATACAGAAAAGTACCTTAGTATCCTTTCCATTGGAAAATTTGTTCCTGCTTTAAGTCTAAAATATTTGATTCATTTTTAAATCAAGAATAATATAAGATTCCTGTGGCTTAAAATTTCGGGATGAAATGGGATAACATTATGTACTTTCGTATTAATTTTTGAGGGATCTAATTTTGCTAATTTTGCCTGAAATGTAAATTTGGCTAATTTTCACATGCATTTGGCCCCATTTAGAACTTGCTTTAGTAGGTTACCGGGATGATTTGAGACTAATTTAACCTCCCCCTAGCTTGATTGACTTGGTATACCACTGCATGAAATGTGATTGTAAATTTCATGTTTTTGAAAAGGCGGTTGTCTCTGAAGTCGGAGATACCATACTTATTTCATTATCGTTTTTTAAATTAAGTTGATTGTTTCTCAGAAAGTTGTTTACGTATGGCGATCTGTTTTATCATAGCGAACATAGGCGGAGACTGACTCTAGACTTGCTATGGAATTTTCTTCTGCATGGGCGGCTTGGATTTGGGTAGGAAAGTTTGGTTAAAAAAAAGGGAGGTAGGAGAACCCCTCGCAAATATATCACGGCCTATCATATGTAAAAGCCGTTTTTCTACGTTGATGAGAATGGATAAATACTCATAAAGACTCTGCACTGTTTACAATAATAATTTTACATTCTCCTTAATTTTTCAAACATTTTTAATGTTTACAAATATATATTTAATATTGCAATAATTTGATTTCATTTTAAAACACCAGTTTACCAGCTTCTATTTTGAAACCAAATTCTTAAATACTTTTTAACCCTCTAGCTAGCCCTATGGTTTATAGCATCATGATGGGCGAGGAATGTGGTCCTCAGTTTTTTTTTTATATCGGGGGCTACATTTCTTATCGTATGGTGAGAAATTTTTGGTAGTGGTAGGAGTGGGTCTGAAGCCAAAAGTTACAGACGCTTTATGAATACTGGTATAAGCATTCATCACCTGTGATTATGTCCTTAGCCTAGATGTAAATTATGCTTATCTTATTTCTTCAAAAAATGTTTCTTCATATCTATATTCTTATTTCCTATATTAGAGTCAGGTCGTTTCTTTGAGGGCCTGCTACTCTCCTCGTACCGCAGTACTACTTGTCCCAGGTACGAGTTGTCGGCGGCTAAACCGTCCACACCATTGGGTGTCTAGGAAATCTGATGAGGAGGGGAGCTGGTACCCTGTATAATGAAAAGAATCTACCTATAAGAGCGGTCAGCTCTGGAGAGCTACGGCGGCCATCCAGCACATGCTGCATTTCATGGGGGCATGGTTGTTGTCCAAGGCTAAGCCCCCACAGAAAACTGTGGATTGACATCAGGAAGGTCATTTGGTCAATTATCTTTTCCTCCAATTCAGAATCCTCCACACAGGCAGTATTGCCAAGTGTGGGTGTACCCGGCCAACCCGCGTTTTAGCGGGGCCGCACAAACCAGATTTAAAACTTGGTTTAACTAACTTATTTGAATATGATAAAATAGAGCAAAACACAAATGACTATATATAAAGGTCATGGCCCGATCGCTATAGCCCTCGTTCCCAGAAGCCCCAGATTTTTACCGAAGTGCTCAACATTTTGATACCAGAAGCAAGCTCCTATTTTCTCATTTACCCTGTGAAATCTTAGGCTAAAGGATGTTTGGTTGCGTTCGTGGAATTTTCTTTTCTGCATGGGCGGCTGGGATTGGGTAGGAAATTTGTTAAATCGCAATATATCACAGCCTATCATATGTAAAAAGCACGTTTTTCTACGTTGATGAGAATGGAATAAAGACTCATAAAGACTCTGAACTGTTTACAATAATAATTTTACATTCTCCTTAATTTTTCCATTTGAGACAAAATATATTTAAATTGCAATAATATTTGATTTCATTTAAAACAACAGTTACCAGCTTCTATTTGAAACCAAATTCTTAAATACTTTTAACCCTCTAGCTAGCCCTATGGTTATAGCAATCAGTGATGGGCTAGGAATGTGGTCTCGATTTTTTTTTTATTTATATCAGGGGCTACATTTCTTAACGTATGGTTGACATTTTGGTAGTGGGTGGAGTGGGGTCTGAGCCAAAGTACCGAGCGATTTGTGAATACTTGGTTAATAGCAATTCATCACCTTGATATGTCCTTTAGCCATGATGTAAATTATTGGTTTCTTATTCTTAAAAAAATGTTTCTTATACATCGATATTCGTACTTTCTATATAGGTCATAGGTCAGGTTTTCCTTTTGAGGCCTGCTACTCTATCCTAGTAACCAGTACTCCTTGTCCCCAGGGACGTGTTTGTTCGGAGGCCTAAACCGTCACACCCATTGGGTTTTCTAAGGAAATCTGATGAGAGGGTAGCTGGTTACCCCAGGTAGAATGAAAAAGATCTTACCTATCGAGCGTCGCTCTGGAGAGCTAATGCGGCCCTCCAGCACATGCTGCATTTTCATGGTGGGCATGGTTGTTCAAGGGCTAAGCCCCCCCGAAACTGAATGATTGACATCAGAAGGGGCATTTGGGTCCCAATTATCTTTTCCTCCAATTAATAATCCTCACACGCAGTATTGCCAAGTGTGATGTGTACCCGGCACCCCGATTTAGCGGGGACAACACCAGATTTAAACTTTGGTTTAACTAACTTATTGATATGAATAAACTATAGCAAAACACAAATTACTACGATATTAAAGGTCATGCCCCGATCGGCAATAGCCTCGTTCCCAGAAGCCCCAGATTTTACCGGAAGCTGCTCAACATTTTTGATACCAGAAGAGCTACTATTTTTCTCATTTACCCCTGTAAAATCTTTTTAGGGCTAAGGATGTTGGGTTTGGAAATTATGAGTGAAAATGGGACCTCCTTTTTGGTTGAACCATATTAATTTTACAGAGTTATTTATGGGACTTACAAATCACGTTTTTTAGCCTCTGTCACATCACACGGATTGAAATATCAGGCGGAAAACATTACAGTGGAGGTTTTTTGGGGTTAGCCCAATTATCAAATGAATTTCATATACTTAAATCGGGCCACTCCTCCTTTAATAGATAGCCTTTTCCCACTACATTATATTGTCATATACAATACTTGACAAATTACTCTCGAAACAGTGTTGCGTTTGTATCCCTTTAGAAGCATCTGAGGATGAGTGTTGGAGAGGGGAGGGGGTGCTGGGAAGGGGTGCTGGGAAGGGGCAAGATGGGGTGTTGGGGTGTTGGGAAGGGGTAGCTGGGTGTTTTGGAAAGGGGGATGGGTGTTGAGAGGTTGATATGGGTGTTTGAGCAAGGGGAGATGAATATTTGGGGACGGGGAGATGGATGTTGGGCAGGGGGCGATGGGTGTTGGGAAGAGGAGATGGGTGTTTGGGAAGGAGAGAAGGGTGTTTTGGGCAAGGGGCAGAAGGGTGTTGGGAAAGGGGAGACGGTGGTTTGGTAACGAGGAAGGGGGTGTGGGCCAGGGGCGGTGGTTTTGGGGGGAGATGGGTTTTTGGGAAGGTGAGTTTGGGTGTTTGGAAGGGAAGGTGGAGTTGAAGAAGGGGCAAATCAGTGTTGCGAAAGTGGCACCTGGGTGTTGCAGGTGAATTGGGGGTTGAGAGGGAGAGATAGGTGTTGGGAAGGTGCAGTGGAATGTTGGAGAAGGGGAAGATGGGGATTGGTCCGGTGGATCGGGTGTTGGGAGGATTGGATGGGTGTTGGGCACAGGGGTGGGTATGGCTGTTTTGGGAAGGGGGGCATGGGGTGTTGGGAAGAGAGGAGATTGGTTTGTTGGGCAGCCTATATAGCATGGTGTTGGGAAGGGGTAGATGGGTTGGTTGAGAAGGGGATATGGGTGTTGATACGGGGACCCGAGTATTGGGAAGAGGCGAAATGGGCCTTAGGAAAGGGAGGAGATTGTTTGGGAAGATGGAGGCTGGGTGTTGGGACGGGGGGATTGGGTGTCTGGAAGCGGAGATTGTTTTGAAGGAGAAAATGGGTGTTGAGAAGGGGAAGAGTGGGGTTTGAGAAGGGGAGATGAGCGTTAAGAAGGGGGAAATGGGTGTTGAGAAGGGCAGTTTGTGTGTTGGGAAGGGGATAATTTGTGTTTGGGAGGGGGCGATGGGTGTTGGGAGGGGAAGATGGGTATTGGGAAGGGGGAACCTGGGTTAGTTTGGGCAAGGTGAAGATGGGGTGTTGGGAAGGATGGATGGGTGTTTTGAAGGGGAGATGGGTGTTGAGAATGGGGGATGGGCTTGGGAAGGGGAGATGGGTGTTGGGACGGCGGCGATAGGGGTATGGGCCGGGGAGAGTGTGTTGTGCAGGGGGATGAGGGTTTATGGGAGCGGGGTGTCTTTGGGTGTCTGGGCACCGTGGGTGTTGTGGAGTGTTTGAGGCAGAGGATGTGTGTTTTTGGGAACTGGGATGTGAGTATATGGACGGGTGAGGTTAATTGTTGGTAGGCAGAGATGTTTGGTGTTGGGAGCTATGGTGTTTTGGGACGGGGATCTGGTTTTGAGGACGGGAGATGGGTGGTTCGGTAAGAGATGATGGTGTTGCGACGGGCAGCGAGGTTGTTGGGAAGGGAAGAGGGGTTTGGACGGGGAAGAGGGGTGTTGGGAAGGGGACTGGGTATTGTGGGGAATGGTGATTGGCGTGTTTGGGAGGGCGTGGATGGTGTTGGGAAGGAGAGATGTGGGTGTTGGGAAGCTTAATAGATGGGTGTTGGGAAAGGGTAGATGGTGTTGAGAGTGGAGATGGGTGTTGATAAGGGGACGATGATATATGGGAAGGGGAACTGGGATTTATGGAGGAGATTGGTTTGGGAAGAGGGAGGATGGGTGGTTGGGAGGGGGCAGATGGGTGTTGGGAAGGGGAGTTTGGTTTCGGAAGGAGACAATGGGTTGTTGCGAAGGGAACGATGCGTTTCGTGAGAAGGGGGCTCAGCGTGTCTAACCCGGGGGGAAATGGGTGTATCGAGCAGGTGAATTGTGTGTTGGACAGGGGGAATTGTGTGTTTGGGGAAGATGTGTGTGGGCAGGGGTCGAGGGGTGTTGGGAAGGGGACGAGGGGTGTTGGGCCAGGGGACGAGGGTGTTGTCGACGGGCGCCGGGTGTGTTGGGCCAGGGGGGTGTTTGGAGAGGACAGCGGGTGGGGGTTGGGACGGGCCGCTGGGTCTAGGGCCTGACAGAAAGAAGCAAGAACCGGAATCCGGAATGAAAACCCAAAAGTACCTTAAAAAGTAAGACAAAAAACGACTTAAGGACTGTGAGAAGATAAACGAAAAGGGCGGGCGGGAGGTGAACGAGACTCAAGAGTGGGGAGACGGAAAGAGAGGTGTGGGGAATTGGGTCGTGTGGCGATACGGGGGGAGGGGTAGTGAAGAGAGGAAGGATTGGGTGAAGAGTGAAAGGGGGGAGAGAGAAAAATGATGGAAGGAGATGGTTAGAGTGTGAGGGTAAATATAAGCTGGATTTTGTGAGGTGTGTCCTAAAGTCGGGGTAATGGTCGGGCGTCAGGGAAAGGAAAGTGATTGGGATGGGGAGTGGTATATGAGTTCGATATGGGTAGGAGGAGAAGGAATGAGGTGAAATAAGTAAGGAGGTGAATTGCTTAAATGGGCGGGATTAGGGGGCTAGTGTGAGGCTGCCGTAGAAATGCGAGGTCCGACGGCTGGAGGTGAGGGAATAAGGGGAGTAAAAGGTGGGATAAGGGTTAACTTCAAAGGGACAGCGTAACGAAGGGGGGGGTAGTGGAGAGTGAGGGGTCATGGAAGGTAAGAGGTACCGGCTGGGGGTGAAGGAGGGTGGTGGGAAAACAAGAGGCGGAGGTTTGTGGGCTCTAGCAATGAAGGTAATGGTGGGCGGGGTCGGGGGGGTGGAGCTACTGGAGTATGAGGTGAGCGTGGTGAGAAGATACGGTGCGGTTTACTTTTTTGTTGTATTTAGATTCTCTCTGACATTGGTTTCTTTCTTTAAATTAGTTAACTCTATTGTTTTCTTTTCTATTTTAGTACTTTTTTTTATATATTTTTAAAGTGCTGTGGCGTTGGCTCCGGGCGCACTGGGTGTTGGGCCGGGCTGGGTGCCTTTGGCCGGGGACTGCTGGTGTTGGGCCGGGTGCTGTGCGTAGTTGGGACCAGGGGGTGGAGGGTTTTGGGGGGGGGAGGGGTGTGTGGTGTTGGGACTGGGGTGTTTGGGTGTTTGGGAATGAGGATGTGGGTGTTGGCACGGGGGGACTGTGGGTATTGGGCAAGGGAGAGGTTTACTGTTGGTAGTCTCGACATGTTGGTGTTGGTAAGGGCTACTGGGGTTGGTGGGACAGGGTGTGATGGGTTTGGGCCACGCGGAAGAGGGTGTTGGCCGGGCGCGGGTGTTGGGCCCTGCGGGACGGGGTGTTGGGATGGGCCCGTGGGTGTGGAAGGGAAGATAGGTAGTTGAACGGGGGTTGGGACACGGGGACCTGCAATGTTGGCCCGGGAGATCGGTGTTGGAAGAGAAGATTTCCAGTAGCTTCCCACAATGCATCGGGTTGGGAAGGTGAGTTTGGTTGTTGATACGGGGAAGATGGGTTTATACGGTAACTGCTGGGTGTCTGGGAAGGGGATTTGATGTGTTTTGGAAAGGGTAGGTGGGGTGGGAAGGGGGAGATAATTGTTGGTAGGGGCCGATGGCTGGGTGTTGGGACTGGACGAGGGTGAGTTGGGCCGGGCGCGGTGGTGTTGGCCTGGGGATGTGCTATGTTGGGAAGGGGCCTGTGGGTGTCTGGGACGAGTCGATGTTGGTTGTTGGGACTCGGGCGCTGTGGGTGCGTTTGGTCCGGGGGATCGGATGTTGGCCGGGGCCGCGGGGGTTTGGGCCAGGGGCGCGGTGTTGGGCCGGAGGCCTGAGTGGTGTGGGCACGGGGAAGACGGGTGTATGGAGGGGCAGCGGGTGCTTGGGGGTAGGGGATAGGAGTGGGTTGGGCAGGACATGGTTGTTGGGGGGTAGCGCGGTTGTTGGTCTGGTGAGCGCGTGGTCGGCTGTTGGCGGGTGGAGCTGTTAGTTGTGGGCCCGAGGGCGCTGTGTGTGTTGGAGCGGGGGGCGTTCCTGCTTGGTCGGAAGAATAGTTGGTGTTGGCGCCCGGTGGCCCTGGGTTGTTGGGCCGGGGCTGCTGGCTGTTGGGCCGGTGACGCGGGGTGTTGCGGACGGTGCCGCGGTTGTTGGGCCTGTGCCTCGGGTGTATGGCCGGTGCCGCGGGCTGTTGGGCGGCCCGACGGGGATTTTTGGCACGGGGGCCTGGGTGTTGAGCTCCGGTGCGCCCACTGGGTTATATGGGCGGGGCTCTCGCTGTTGGCCCGGGGTTGGGCCCGGGGGCACTGGGTTGTATGGTGCCTGGGCACGCCTCTGTGTTGGGCCGGGAATTGGGTGGTTGTGCAGGGAAACATGTGGGTGTTGGCGGGACTCATGGGTGTTGGGCAGGGGGCTGTGGGTGTTTGCCCGGGCCGCTGGTTGTGTTGGGCAGGATGGTGTGGGTGTTGGGCACGGGTTCGCTCCTATGTGGGTCGGGGGCGCTTTGGTGTGTTGGGGGAAGAGGGGTGACGGGGTGTTTAGGGTACTGGAGAGGGATAGCTGGCACGGGGAGGGGTGTTGGCCCAGGGGAGGGTGTTGGGAGGGTGCGCCGGCTGCTGGTCATGCTGAGGAAGGGGTGTTATGAAGGGGTTTTGGAGACACGGGGAGCTGGGGTTGCGAAGGGAGATTTTGGTGGTTTTGGCCGGGGAGCTGGGATTTTGGAACGGGCGATGGGTGTTGGGAGGGGGATATGGGTGTTGGGAGGGGGAGATGGGTGTTGTAGGGGAGCTGGGATGTGGCGAAGGGGGATGTGGTTGTTGGTGGAATGGAGATGGGGAATTGCTTAAAATAGGATAGCTGTTTTCATTTTATTTGTCATTGTTTTTTCCTGCAGTGATGGCACAGTAAAGTATACGGTAGAGGCATCACTTGATAAATCAGGTTCAATCTGAACGCTGTTCAATTTTAATTTGAATCCGTGGACACTCAGGAAAAACCGACTGCTTGCTTCAAACAACTGCAGCTTCGGTGTATATCTTACCGATGAGAAGATCTTTGCAGCAAATTAAGCTAATACAATAAGCTTTCTGATTACAGCACACATGTTGAGATGTTAATTCAATATTAGTGGGGAACAAATCAGGTCATTTTTTTTCTCGCCCTGTAGAAATAGTTTGATCATGGTCAGTTATCTTGCACCATCGTTGCCATTACTACTCACATACTAAGTTTGGGCAAACGAGAGTTGGCCTGGGCCCATTAGAGGAAATGAGGCCCTGTTTTTAGAAACATTGCACGTGAAGCAACGCGAACAAAAATTCATATTATCTTAAAGTAGCCTCTAAACCCCAACATTGATGAATCATCTCATTTATATAGAACCATTTTGATACATATTTTTGCTTCTAAACATCCCATACGGCAGGACGCATTTTCAATTACAATTGATAAGAAAATTAATGGAGCGGTGGCCTTCATACAGGTTAGAAAGTGTATGTTTAAAATCGTGTCCATGCTACCTTACAGTCTTCGGAGTGTCCATTCAATAACATGGCTTGGAGGGATCAAAGTTTTGGTATCTGAGAAGCTAACTATTTTTCTCATTTACCACCGAAAGGACCAAAACTGTGGAAATCGTAGAGCTAAAAGAGATGTTGGTTTGGGATGTTATGAGCGCAATTGTGCCCCCCATTTTTGGTCGCCAATTAAATTTACACAGGCCCCCTAAATGGGGATTACAATGAAAAATCATGTTTTTTAGCTCTCAACATCAAACGGGTTGAAATATTCGGTGCAAAACTTTACAGATGATGTAAGGGGCTAGGGTTGGGGTATAGAGTGTTATGTGTTGGAGTTAGGGCCTTAAAGGGTAGTGTTACGAGTACACAGTTCCGGGGCGGATCCAGGTTTCTCATAGAGGGGCGCCAAATTTATGGGCTCCCACAAGCTAGACGCATAACCCCCGCAGCCGCGTTCAAGTGGCTTGGAAGCCGCTAAACTAACACGGATCCTTCTGCTCATATCAGTCACGGTAAGGGTAATTTATCCGGCTGACTTTGTTTTCAGTTTTGTAGACTAGGACCCTCTTTTTCAAATTCATGCTGGGACAATTGAATATTAATTCTTGCAAGAACAATATACAGATGTTTGAAATCTTAAAAGAAGTTTTATTATGGATAACAGCCAATTTTTGGGTTAAATAAAGATTTGTACGGTCACGGCATTGATTGTAGATTATTTTTTGCTTCGGGGGACCCTTCAGGTAGATGACGTACGGCATTGATTGGTTAATTATTTGCTTGGGGGACCCATTCAGGTACAAAATGACGTACGTTTCCCTACATTGGAAAAAAACAACCGATTATCGTTATCGTACGTCGGTTTGAATCTGTAGGGGAAAGGTAAATTTTGTACTGTTTAGGACATAATATACGGTGTCTTTTGGAAAAAAACCGAATAGCACTTGGGGCAGAGGGTCATATGTACAGACCTTGATTAACATGTCGGATTTATATAATATCGGTAGCCCCCGAAGAGCACACTGATATCTGACACGTGACCTGTACATGACCGGTGACACCAACTATTCATCTCGTGACCGTTTATAACACCAATACGCAAAGCAGCAAGCATTCTGTATCTCTGTTGTCACAGCGTAATCGATCAAGATATGAGACTATAATGTGGTTCTGTACAGGGAGGGTAGGACACGATCTGCTTCATTTCTGGGCCATGGGGGATTTCCAACGGTAATTTGTGAAACTGCTACGATGGCATGTAATATGGCATGGTTCTGCTACAGGAATAAAAAAATCAGTCTTAAACCTTTGTTCAAAAAGAGTTAGTAATATCATGTAACGTAAGAAAAAAAAATATGAAGTTCACATCATCATGCTTTGTTTAAATTACTGTGCATATAAACTCCAGAAACTTCCCTGAATAAATCTTATCAAAACTAATACCCTGAACATACGCGCCATGGTTACAGAGCTATGCGCTTCTGTAGCCATGTTACGCACGATACACTCTAATATCAAAACAGCCATATTATATTATTATACACCAAAACCATTGCACTCCTGGATCTACACGGACCACCGACTCTGTACCGTAATCTTAGATATCTACAGGCGCCCTGGGTGTTAAAAAGTCATTTTAGAGATCTACTCTGCACCCGGCGCTCTATGCGGCACCGGCGCCCTGTGCATCTGCAAAAAATAGGGGGGCGCGCGCCGGGTTGGCCCCCCCCCCCGTCTAAATCCGCCCATGCAGTTCAAATCTTGTAGTGGATAGACATACATCTCACATACGATGGAGTATGTTACGATTTAGGGTAGGGGGTTTGATTATAATTGTTTTGAAGGTTAGAGGTTGGTGTAAGAATTGGAATCAAAAAGTTATTTTTTTTTTTTTTTTTTTTTTTTTTTTTTTTTTTTTTTTTTTTTTTTTGTTTTTTTTTTTTTTTTTTTTTTTTTTTTTTTTTTTTTGTTTTTTTTTTTTTTTTTTTTTTTAAAAAAAAACTTTTCTTTTTTTTTTTTTTTTTTTTTTTTTTTTTTTTTTTTTTTTTTGTTGTTTTTTTGTTTTTTTTTTTTTTTTTTTTTTTTTTTGTTTTTTTTTTTTTTTTTTTTTTTTTTTTTTTTTTTTTTTTTTTTTTTTTTTTTTTTTTTTTTTTTTTTTTTTTTTTTTTTTTTTTTTCCTTTTTTTTTTTTTTTTTTTTTTTTTTTTTTTTTTTTTTTTTTTTTTTTTTTTTTTTTTTTTTTTTTTTTTTTTTTTTTTTTTTTTGACCAGGTTAAATCAGCCCGCGAGTCAAAAACAAATAGTTTGTCTAAAATGACAGTTATTCAGCTTCTATTGCAGAATTGCAGTAAGTTCTGGGGTCTGAGGTTATAGGGTTATAGTATAGGTTGGGTGTTAGGGCTTATTGTGTTAGGCCTTGAAATCTTTGGGATTAGGGTGTAAAGGATTGGGTGCAAGGATTATGTGTTATGATTAGAGTGCAAGTTGTTGTATTGTAAGAGTTGTAGGGTTGTGGTGATTTGAGGTATTAGGGTTTTAGAGGTTTTGATTACCAAAATACATTTTACATCCAAAATCAATTAACCTTAAATTGGATCTCAGATGACCTCGTTTGACCTCTAAATGACCCTAGGTTGACCTCTGCTGATTTATAATCTTGTCAAAGACCAGTGTAGAGTGGGGTGTTGTATACACTTTCCAATGATACATATACATGTATGTCCAGTAGTACTTCAGGTAAGGAAAGCCGAAGTTATCTAATGAGCGTTTTTACGCCTCAAGCTCTAATGACTTTTTCTACAAAGTGCGTTGACCTTTAACTCAATGTAACTCATTAACCCATGTGATTTTGAATGTTAAGCTTCTGACTACTACCTATATAATCAAAAAATGCAATGCGACCATATTTAAGCAAAAACTGAATGAAAACCAAAATTCTGGGAAAAATGAGTACTTGTACATGAAAACCTTCTATACCGAAAGTACCCCCAAACCTTAACGACCTTGTGACCTTTGACCCCCATGTCACATCAGGTCATCTATGCAAGAGATTAATTTTGGTATCCTCTGTTAGAGACATTATTATTAGTATTTATTTTATAGGCCCTACCTAAATCATGCCAATTGGCCAATGAAAAGTGGAGGGGGATATGGTTATTTGCTACCCCTAGAAAGGGAAATTGAGCACGGGTACAGACCTATCGGTAAGTGTTATCATTTGGATATCATACAACTATTTTTCATGTGAAATTACAATTGCACAGTCAAGAATCAATTCCTTCAAATTTCATTTTTAAAAATAGTGAAATGGACCTTTTTACCCAGAAAGAGAACATTACTGTTTGGAAGAAATTTTAGTAGTAATATCTTAACACCCATTTTTGATTATCAAAATACACTTTACATCCAAAATTATCAATTAACCTGTAAATTGTAATCTCAGAGGACCCATTTAACCTCTAATGACCTTTGGATTAACCCCTGCAATTATATCGTGTCTTAGACCCGTGTGAGTAGGGTTGTTGGATACACTTTCCGCATGATACAATTATATTCCAGTTGTCTTCAATAAGGGGAGCCGGAGTTATCTAATGACACTTTTACGCCTCACTAACCAATATGCCCTTTTTCTACAAGGGGGGAGTGCGTTACCTTTTAACTCAATTTAACTCATTACCCAGGTGATTTTGAAGTTATGCTTCCGACTACTATTATATACATCAAGATTGCAAATGTGAACTATTTAAGCAAAACTGAGTGAAAAACAGGATGCTGGGAAATGTGAACCTAAAGATGTAACCCTTCTATGCTGGAAATACACAAAATTATGACCTTCGTGACCCTTTGATCCTCATGTCAACATCAGGTCACCTTTGCCGGGGGTTCATTTTGGTATCCTCTGTTTGAGAAAATTATTTAGCTTATCTTGGTATATAATCATGTCCATTGTCAGTGAAAGTGGGAGATAAGGTCTGTTATGTCTACCCCTTCCCCTTATATTTTGCAGCTGCTCTAGCTTGGCCTCATCCACGATGGCTCTCAAATACTTGTCCCAAACCATAATACGGGAACAATGTTTCGCGTTGGGAAACATCAAAATTCTTAAACTAGACACTCTGAGCAACACAAATATGTAACTTTAAAAAATATACCTTTTGGGTGCAATGGGAACCCCCCTTGCACCACCCACTAATGTATATAAAAGCAAAACTGTGCAAAAATATCAATTTTGAGAAATCTTTGATGCGCATTATTTGCAATGTGTCATGAAGGGGAGGGCGACCAAGGAATTTAGACGTCGCTATTGGTTTAACACGTAAAAGGAATCTTTACGACAAATTCTGAATTGTTTATATGTTGTCAAGGATATTTTCGCAGTCCTTTGACCTTGAAGAACCTGATGACCTTTAGAATTTTCGATAATCGACCCGCCCTCCAGTTCATGTCCATACACAACGTTTACCCCATTTGAACTCTTTTACCTTAATGACCCCTTGATGAACTTTGATCCACAAACCCATTACAACCTCGGTCTTCGTCGTTCATGGGGCACCCCCCCAAGTTTCAGGATAGTGCGTTTCCTCGGTCTCCGAGAAAATAGACGCGGTCATACAGACAGACAGAATCTGACAGACCCCACCGTATTCCAAAACCGGTGGAGCAGAGAATCAACTCCCTGTATACGGGTTAATGTTGCTGATTTCTTTTTTTGTCATTAATAACGGGCGGGGACGAGGTCGTTATGGGTAAGGTTAATGACGACCCACATCAAAGCACCCAAATGAGTTTTGTGGTTTGCACTCCGTATGCTTTTCTTTTTGCTCGCGCCCGGGAGATTACTTTCAGAGAGACACCTGGCGATTTTCCAATGTTGCGAACGAGGCTGATATATTACAATTTTGATTTGAGATGTTTTAGATGACATACATTGTGGCCATCACGAAAGCATCAACCAGTATGTTTTACTAATAAAAAAACTCTTAACACCGATATCTTAGTAGATTCATCCCATCGTGTCACCTTTAAGTACTTGTTTGAAGGTATTGGCATTGAATGAGGGGATGTGCTTGTGGAAATTAAAATTCCACTCTTTTTAAATCTATTGAAACCTGTAGTCCGTTAGCAGAGAAAAAATCATTATGTGCGTATGCATCAAGTCACGTAAACGCCATATAGCTACATTACTCTCAAAACATTCTGACTAATCGTATTTCTTTATAGTATCCAGTACTGCTTTAAGCTAACAAACAATAACAATCGCTGATTTGACCAATAATTAATGATAGGGTTTCAAGGTTTCTCCTTTTTTGTTAACGATACATATTAATGACTTAATACATTTAGTAAGTAATCGGGCTATTTCCGATAACTCGAGTAACCCCTGAAATAAGTTGGTTCAGCGGAAGTAGGTTAGATAGAGATAGATAGTGGGATGCAAGTTATGGTATTGAGGAAATGAGAGGACGTCTGGTTGAGATAGTGAGTGAAGCGTGGTAGATATTGGGAAGGGTAGTAATTAACACCTTTGGGGTAATGTATGATGTCAGGTTAAATGGTATTATACAAGTTTGGCATTATAAATTTTAAGAAATAACAGTAAATAAATAAAAAATAAAAGTAAGATAGTACCATTATTTTGTATTACGTAGGCCTATAGTTACAAGTTTGGGGCGGGTTCATAATTTGTAAAGAGTGAATCCGGTAAAAACTGTGTCAACGTATTGGGAGAGGATATGACGTGTTAGTATTTGATATAAAGGAGGGGAGATTTAAAGCATGGTATTCATTCTGTCTCCAAAACGTAAGCTTAAAGAATATCATAAGTAGGGGCTGTATAATTCGCTGTAATACATATACATGGGCTGCTTTTTAGAAAACAGAGTACGTTATTGGAGACGTACGTATGGCATACTACGAGGTGGAGAGGTTGGAAATGCATAATGGCAATTTTTTATGCTCCTAAATCTAAATGATACTCCCTAATCTAAAGTGCCAAAAAGTGCAAGAAATGTGCTTAAATGTGAAAAAATGTGCCACATGTGAAAGAATGTGCCCAAAAGGTGCAAAAATAATGTGCCCAAAATGTGCAAGGGAATGTGCTAAATGTGCAACATATGGCCAAATGTGCCAAAAAAATGTGCCAACATGAGCAAGGAATGTGCTAAATGTGCAAATAGTGTCAAATGTGCAAGGAAACGTGTTAAATGTGCAACATATGTGGTTGTTTACAATTTTTAGTCATTAGGAGATTTACCATCAAAGAGTCAAGATGAATTCCATTTCTGCACTCAAACCCTACTCTTGTGACCAATGTGGCAAAAAAACCTGTAGCCGAAACTATACTTTAAGGAGGCATGTAGATAAATGTGCATACTGATGAAAGAATCAAAAACCGAATTGGAAGAGGTGGTGATGATTTTGACACTGATGATATTGCATCTGAAAATTATGAACCTGAACTCAAAAGGCGTAAGGTTGACCTTTACTCAGAAACAGAAAATTCAGAAAATGGAAGTTCTCGAGGAGAAGAGATGAATCCGAAGATGATATTTCAGGCTCGAGACGGGAAGCAGATGATGAGGTATCGGATGTAGATGAGTCTTGTTCGACAGGAAGACAATGCACCTATCGTGACTGGTTGGAAGAGGCTAAAGAAAACACTGAAGAGATGTGTCAGTGAAAAATAAAACAAGTAATCAATGAGCGTATGATTGAAGATCCCCAAAAAAGCCAAAAAGAAAGGCCAGCAGAAAACCCTATGGGCAGTCAAAACAAATATTTTCAATAGCTACAAGGATTTTTTGTAAGTTATTTACATTTGAAGGATGACGAAACTCATGAGGAATTTTTGAGAAGATCGTGAAGAAAAAATAGAGAAAAGGGAATGAGCGTAAACAAAGCCAGGAAAAGAGTAGTCTAAACACCAGGCAAATTGATGGAGTTCAACAGAGGAAGAGGAAACAGATGCTCGATGATGACAATGATGGTTAAAGACTATA